>PVKS010026296.1:0-28853 GCA_004027875.1 Aplodontia rufa | reverse complement strand
TGCGTTCAGCACAGGTGCAGTGAGTCTGCCTGCGTTCAGCACAGGTGCAATAAGTCTGCTGCGTGCAGCACAGGTGCAATAAGTCTGCCTGCGTTCAGCACAGGTGCAGTGAGTCTGCCTGCATTCAGCACAGGTGCAGTGAGTCTGCCTGCATTCAGCACAGGTGCAGCGAGTCTGCCTGCGTTCAGCACAGGTGCAGTGAGTCTGCCTGCGTTCAGCACAGGTGCAGTGAGTCTGCCTGCGTTCAGCACAGGTGCAATAAGTCTGCTGCGTGCAGCACAGGTGCAATAAGTCTGCTGCGTGCAGCACAGGTGCAATTTTTTCCTCCAAATACTTTCCATCTGAGGTTGCTTGAATCCACAGATATAGAACCATGGCTTTAGAGGGCCAACCAAGTATGAGCTGAAGATTTAGGAAGGGGTCCATACTGGGACTCCTGAGGAGTGAGTCCTTAGTGCTTGAAGCCATGAGGCCAACCCTTGGGCATGTATCCACAGTGGTGTCTCCGAGTAGAAGTGTGGGAGAAAGGGAGAGTGTGTTCTTAAGATAACTCAGAGCCAGAATGTGGTATCCCAGATGCAAGTGCAAGGGGTTGTGAGGCAGCATGGAGCAGCCACAGGCAGAAGTGGCAGAGCCCAAGCAAGGGAAGATGGAGGGCCCCACCACTGGCTGCTTCTGGAGAGGGCTGGGGAAGGGCGTGAGCGGAGGAGGGTGGAGGAACAGTGACAACTGTGGAGATGACCGTGCCTCAGGGGACAGTCAGTCTGCATCCTCAGCAACTTATGCTCCTGCACTCCCTCACCTCTACCTGTGCACCTGAGACAAAAGCAACCACACCTTTAAGAGCAACCTACAAGGTGAAGACTCCCTCGCCTTGACTGGCAGAGTAAGGCTGGCAGGTGCTCCCTGGCCAGAAAGATAGAGTCCAACTTACTTGATTTTGAGAGAAACGCCCTGTGGCACTCCAACGCTGACCGCCGCGCCCAAGACACTGTGCCTAGAGATCTTCCTCTCAGCTCCATACTCTACCACGGTCCCGAAGAAGCCTGCTCTGTGGGGTGCAGAGCACGGCTGTCAGTGCCTGTGTCTGTCCTCCCCGCCACTACCCAAGGGGGCACATTCCTCAGCAATGCTCAAGTTGCTAACAGGTCACCCGGGGGTGGGGGGTATGTGTGTTCTCCAGCAGAGCTGAAATCCCTCGCCACACAACAGGTGCTCAGCGACATCGTGCCCATGCCCCTGGATGCACCGAGACTCCAGAGCCCGAGGCTCCCCCCAGGGGTCAGGTGGGACTTACTTGAGGGACCCTTTCACGCGCGTCTGGTCATCGTCTTGGAACTTGTGCTGATAGCTGATCAGTGCAAAGGAGTGGGGGATCCCCAGCTGTGGAGACAGGGGTGATGCCAACCCTCAGCCAACTGCAGGGAGTCCACGCACACAGGTCTTTACAGCCCAGCAAGGAGCATGAAAACTCACGAGCAGCCAGTACAGCTGCCTGTAATGAGGGGTTTTTCCAGAAACAGCCGTTAGGCACTGTGTTCTGTGTTCGCTATACTGTACCTGTGTGTCTGATTGCTAAGATGTCACCAAGGAGATGTTCTTACAGGGCCACAGCCCGCTGCTGACTGAAATGCTATGAGCAGGTGACTGCAGACACCAGGAGCGAGGCTGGGGATGCAGCTCAGTGAAGCACTCGCCAGCGTGCACGGGGCCCTGTGCTCCATCCCAGCATCACCAAACCACAACACGAGATTCCACATAAAAACCTAGTTTTTTGGGAGGCTGGGGATGTGGCTCAGTGGTAGGGTACTTGCCTGGCATGCATGAGGTCCTGGGTTCAATCCTCAGTACCATAAAACAAAACAAAACAAAAACAAAAACAAAAAAACCCCAAGTTTTCTGGCCTCTTGTGAAACATAAAAGCTTCTGGCAACACCAACCATACTGCCAAGTAGCAAGAGGTGTGAGCCCAGAGGCAGCTGCCTGGGGGCCTCTTCCCCAGAGCCTCCCCAAGGGCCCAGCCGCAGTCTGAGCGCAGCATTGTGCCTGCTGCTTTATCTGCCAACCAGGGCTCCCACGCCGAGGCCATAGCTTCTTCCAAGGAGGGTGTCAAAAGGCCATTTTGCTTTAGGATGATCAGAGCATAGCCATCTGGGCACCCGAGAACAACAGTCCTCACAGACTCGGAGCACCAACAGAGAGCTGCCCCGCAGCACCCCGGGGCTTTAGAGGTAAGCAGGGTGGTCGGACACAGTGGGGACTGAGGAGGGGTGGTCCTCTAGAGCTGTCCTCAAGAGGCCGCAGCTCTTTGGCTCACCTGCAGGGCCACAGTGAAGTGGCTGGTCTTGGTGTCCCGGACAATGCTTGTGTTCATGGCTGACTGGATACCCCATCGCCACTGCAGGTAGCCCACTGTGTTCTTGTCCAGGTTCCGAGCTAGGACAGTGGTAAGGCCAGGCCGGATTCCTCGGGATGAAAACTGCAGAGCACAGTTTGTCGTCACAAAGCTGGGGGGACACAGAAAGGGTCTGGATGACACCTGCTCTCAGCTGTTCTGTGTCACTTCCTAAGACCTTGCTCCCAATCACCCCAAGAATCCCTTACCAGTCCCCAGGAAGGGAAGGCAGCAGCCACAGGACAAGGGAGGGAAACGTGCAGGAACGCTTCATGCACTTTTGCTGGCAATGTGCACTACCCCATCCACCCTAACTTTAGACTGCCGTGTTCTGGGTCGGTCACCTGGGGAAGCTCTCAAGGCACCCCAGGACAACGGTTCCCAAGCTCTGCTGCACACTGGAATCATCTGGCTCATCTGAAGTCACCGGTGGCTGGCTCCTGGGCCAGGACCCTGCCTTTTTCAGCATGGGCTTGAACAGCCTCCCTGCCGCAATGTCAGTGTGCGCCTAGAACACACTCCAACCAGTTAAACCAGAATTTTCCTGGGGCCTTGGCTCTGGTCTACCTTTAAAAAGTGCCCAGGTGATCCTGGAGTACATTTGAGGTGTGAACTCCTGACTGAAGCTACTTGTAAAGCCATGGTCTGTGACCAGCTCTGAAGTCTGCTTCCAAGGGGGTGCAGCCCCATCTCCTGGTGAAAAAGTGGTACTTCACTCGCTGCCAGCGAGTGGTGGCGAGTGGCTGGCTGTCTTGCCAGGAGGTGGGCAGGCAGCTGCATTCCTTAGGAAACAGCTGCCTTGCTCAGTCTCTGCTGCCCTTCTACTCCAGAGGGAGAGCTGGGGCCCCAAACCAGCAGTAGTGGGAGGCCTTACCAGGTCACTCCAATACACTCCCCTGACAGCCCCTCTTTACTCTCCACAGGTCCCAGCCCAACCCTTCCTGTAATTTATCTCATCCTCAAGCTACGTTGAAGAAGGGCCACATTTTTCTGCTTTAGCCACACTGGGGTGAAGGGAGCAAGGATGTTACTACTTTATTTTTTTTTTTGAGACAGGGTCTCACTGTTGCCCAGGCTGGCCTCCTGCCACAGCCTCTGGAGCAGGTGGGCTCACAGGTGCCTGCCACCATGGCCGACTTCACATAAGCTGTATTCTGACTGCGGCTTGGACTCGTGAACAACTTAACCCACAGATTAGGGAGACCTGAATAGCGGACTTAACTAGTCTGGTCACTGTACATTAACAAACGGGCATCCCTATTTATAAACCTCCCCGCTGTTTATAAATCAGCCAAGCTTTTTTATAAATCTAGATTCCCAGTCTGATAAACTCTGGTGCTACAACATACTCCATTTCCAGACCTGTAAAAGCTGCTGACCACTCGGTAGACGGACACTTTGAGGCCCAAACAGAACAAAATGGTCTAATCTTCCTCAGTGAAGTTCTGCTAAGCCTGTCTGAACTTAAGACTCACTGCGGGTGGGGGTGGGCTGAAATCAGAAGCCCAGTCCCCTCCCTCAGAGGACAGAGCTCAGCTTTCCCTCAGGACCCACAGGTCAGGCCCACAGTGCCAATCATATCCAAGAACCGCCCTGCAGCCTGGTTACACTCCCAGAGCAGAGGCCTGCAGGCTGAGTTCTCCATGGGCCTGCCGGGTCTCAGTGCCTCCATCTTTTTTGTTTGTTTGTTTAGGCGGCACTGGGAACTGAACCCAGGGTAGCTCTACCACTGATTTAAGTTGCCCAGGATGGCCTTGAACTTGGACAGGCACGTGCCTAGCCTTGGCTGTCCATCTTTGTGTTCTCTGCCTGTCCCATGTGTCACATGTCACATGCTTGCAGGGGGCTCTTGCTCCCTACCCACACGGCACTAATCGACCCTCCTGCCCAGCAGGATCTGGGTGGTCCGAGCAGGCCTGAAGATAAGCCCCAACGGCTTTCTCATCAAGGTGTGCTCCAGGACACCTTCAGATCCAGCTGAGGAAAGAGGCTGATTAGTTTCCACCCAAGTCTCTCATCTGAGCTTGCAGATACCTCTGCCACCACCACAAGGGAAAGGAGGACACTATGGTAGTCTAGAAGGGACAGTGATGCGCTGTCCTGGGAGTGTGACATTGCTGCAACAACAGAGATGAAGGCAGCAGGGGCTGGGCAGAGCTCCAGCACACCTGAGTCCAACTGAACACCAGGCAATCTGATATTTCTGGGACAAAGAAACAACCCACAGGTCTGTAAGTTCCTTAGACTGCTGATCAGTGTCCTAGCAAAGGGACTTTCCATAGTCTCACGGTCCTCAGAGGACCATGAGGCCATGGTGGGGAAACTGAAGCCAAGGCCAGAGTCAGCCTCCCAACCCCAATTCAGTGCCCTTTCTAGCCTGCATGCTGCATGTCGGTGCCAGGGCCTCTGCTCCACTGTGCTCAGTAGCCTAGTAAGTCAGACAGAAGAACTCCAATGACCTTGAACTTTAGAACACACAGGCTCTAGTCTTCTAAATACAGACCACCAAAGCCAAAGAGGAGTTGTCTCCCATATTTACCATCTTGGTGTGAGGTTACGGAACAGCTTGAGACCAAATAAGGGCCCCTGCAGGTCTCCAGCTCCAAATTCCAACTGTTCAGAAAAGAAAGAAAGAATTAATGGTACTTTTATCTTACACCAGCAACGCAGGCCTCAGGTGCAGCCTGCTTAGAACTCCGTTGCTGGCTTCACAGTTCTTTCCAGGGCTCTAAACAGAGGGGTAGCAGGTTCATGCTGTTCCAGCCTCACCTCTGCCCACTGGGAATGTGAGAGCCCTAGGTCCACAGAAGGCCCAGGCTGCAGTAGGGAGTTCCTCAAAGAACGCACGCTTGCCTGGGGTCCCCGCCTCCTGATCAAGACAGGAGAGCAACCCGCTCTTCCTGACCCACCCGTGCCTGCTTCAGTCAGCGTGCCACTGCGCCATGGTGCCAACTCTGTTGCATTTTCTTTCTGCTCTGAAGTTCTTACAGGATTAGATATGGGCCTTGTGGCTGATGAGAAGTCCACCAGCATTCCAAAGGGCCTTGAAGTCACAGCCAGCTGCGGCTGCCTCACGGACTAGCCTGGGGGACCCTCAGAACAACACTTCAATGTTTATTTCATGCAGCTGCAAGGTTTGGCAGAGCTGGCTGTTACATGACTACCACGCAGTACCCAGGCAGGCATGGCCTCCTGTCCCTGGAGGAAACCAGGTCAGCCCACAAGCACTGTTGCGGGGAAACAGATGCTGAATTCTAGAGGCTGAACTACTGGCACCGGCATCTGGAGGACATCTCATCCTAGCTTTAAATTGTCGGCAGACCGGCAGACTCCTTCTCAGATGTGACATTTCCTTTGGGGCCAAGGTCTGGAAGTCTGATATTTAGTACCCAGCTACATAACAACGTGGTCACCCCCACCACTGAGATGGTTACCTTTTAAAAGGTGCATATTCAAAAATAAGGCTTTGAGGGGTGGGAGTGGTGGCCCAGCAGTTGGAGTGCTTGCCTGGTGTACAACAGGACCTGGGTTCGAACCCCAGCACCACATGCACAGCTCAGTGTCGGAGAAACAAATGGCCTCATGGAAAATAAATAAAATTGGTTCTCTCTTTCCTTCTTAAAAAAAAAAAAAAAAAAAAAGGTTTTGCATGAACTGCACGATCCAGCCCAGTGGCAATCTTACCTCTCCCCAACCCTTTGCAGAGGTGACCCGGCGGAGAGCGAAGTTAATGGAACCCCCACCATTGCCGTTCTGGGTCGAGAGGCTTCCAGAGAGGATAGCTGTGTCTGTAGCTGTCAAAGGTGCCTAGGAAAAAATATTGGCTGGTAACAAGTGAATCACAGCAACAGGAACACCAACGACTGCAGCTAGCAAGGACACCAAGCACAAGGTGCAAGGTGCAGAAGACTGCAGGCCAGAAGCAGGTGCTCACCTCAAAGGCTTCACTATCCTCTCTGGTATTTGAACTGTATGTGGCTTTTTGCAAAAACTTTAGTGCCAAATTTCAAAAAACCTTAGGACGCGCAGGGCTAAACGCGGGTTCTTAGTGTGCCAATGGTGCAGAGAGCGCAGCACCTCCACTATGTGCCTTCCCCTGTGGGATGATGGGCCTGCTTGCCATCAGGGTTCTGGAAGGGACTGGACACCTTGCCCTGACACTTACGTGGGAAGGCACAAAGCTGTAGGTGGGGGGCAAGTATCCCGGCATCAACTCCACACTGGAGGCCAAGGCACGAAGAGCTAGGGAAGACAGAGCCCCGCGGCAGTCCTCAGTAGAAAGGCCTGGCTTTCCACATCAAACGGGGCAGAAAGGTGACACTTTAGAGACCTCAGGGCTTAGGATACAGAGCTGCTGCAGCCTTTCAGCACATAACAGGGTCTTAGAATTGCCAAGGAGGTCTGCTTTGGGCTTCCACTTCTCCCAGACCATTAACGCCTCTGAACTGGTGAGAGTGGAGACCCAGCAGCCCGAAGCCCCCTGGTGCTCACGGGGGCTCCTGTGTGGACATGGCAGTAACAGACAAGGCTGCCAGTGGAGCCCGCTCTCTTAGCGTGGCTAACTGCACCCTTTTGGAAATGAAGGCGAGAAAAGCCCTGAGCAGACTCTCATTCCAGTTGCTTGGGGTACTGCGCTTCATTATCTCAGGCTTGTGCGGCACTCAGAGAGGCGCAGTGTGCCTTACCTCGATGGACTGGGATATGTGCATTTTATTAATTTCAATCTGTGGAAAGCCACTTCCAGATACATCTTCATACTCCTCATCGTAGCGGTCAAAAAGGTCAGTGGCATCTACTCCAACGCTGACGGTTCCCTGGGCAGAGAAACAAGCAGTCAGCACAAAGCAGCAGCATGTGTGGGATGACGGACAACGCAACGTCCAGCCTGAGCTCAGTCTAACTGAACCTGACATCTGACTGCACAGTCCCGGGCTGAGGCAGGACACTCCACCATGAAGCCACAAGCACCAATGTCACAGTTTCAATCAAACAGCTGCAGAGAACCATGGACTTGCAGAGCTAGAAAGTGCTGTTCTGACCAGGAGAACCAGTCTGCAGAGAAACCACGCGCCAGACAAGTGACAGTACGAAGAGAGTGACATTAGTTTGGTGCAGTGGCCAAGCCTGTAACCCCAGTCACATGGGGTGGCTGAGGCAGGAGGATCACAAGTTCAAGACCAGCCCCAGCAAGTTAGTGAGGCCCAGTCTCAAAAAAATTAAAAAGGGCTGGGGATGCAGCTCAGTGGTAAAGCCCCTGGGTTTAAACCCCAGTACCATAGCCACTCTGGTAAGCAGTGTGGAGACTCCTCAAAAAATTAGGGACGGAACCGCCGTAAGACCCAGATATCCCACTCCTCCTGGGTATTTTCCCAAAAGAGCTAGAATTGACATACGGAGACGCAGCTACATCAATGTTTACAGCAGCTCAATTTACAACAGCTAAACTATGGAACCAACTCAGATGCTCCTCGCTGCATGAGTGGATTAAAACACTGTGGTACATAACACAATGGAGTTCTACTCTGCTATTAGAAAGACATCATGGCATTTGCAGCCAAATGGATGGAAATGGAAAAAATTATGCTGAGTGAAATTTCCTAGACACAGACTTAAGGGTGGAATGCTTTTTCTCATATGTAGAAGCTAGAATAAAACCTAAGACAAGATGACAGCTAAGTTTAAGTAATAAACTCATCAAATTTCACATAAGCTGGGGGAACCATAACTATGAAGGTGGAAGAGAAGGGCGGGAGGCAGGGAAGGGAAGGAGGGATAAGGGGAGGGGCCTTATCAATACACCTGGGAACCCTCGACTCCCATGAGAAGCCAAACTATGCACAGGCAGGCAGAAAACTCAGAAATTTCAAAAATCAATATGCATGCGTGTGCTCACTTCCCATTACAGCACGGGGTATCACAGAGGAGACGTGAGAGTGGGGAAGGGATCCAGGTGGGAGATCCTGGACTAGGATCAGCCTTAACTAACTTTCTATTTTTTTTATTTAGAGAGAATCAATTTCATTTAGTTTTTCATGTAACTTTCGTTGCTCTGACACTTCACTGTATATGTGGTGCTAGGGTTTGAACCAGTGTCCCCCTGCATGCCAGGAAAGTGCCCAAACTGCTGAGCCACCACTCCAGTCCCTGGCCTTAACCTTCTATCTCACTATGTCCATTTATGCACGCATATGTAACAACAATTCCCTCCAATAACTAAGAATATACTGAACAAATTAAAAAAAAAAAAACAATCCTAGGACCAAAACCAAAACCAACCCAACCCAACCCAACCCAAAAACGAAGTGAGTGTGATGTGACTTATCTCTGGAAACCAGATAGGACCCCTGGATGCAGGAGACCACCTAGAAGCCAGCTGCATGGATTAACCAACGTTGTCTCTAAACACTTTTATGCCACAGAACTACCTTATAAAAACCTTCTTTTTCTTTTTGGTACTGAAGACTGAACCCAGGGATGCTTAACCACTAAGTCACATCCCCCAGTGCTTTTTTATTCTGATTCAGGATCTCACTAAGTTGCGTAGGGACTGGCGAAGTTGTTTGAACTTGGATCCTCCTGCCTTAGCCTCCTGAGTTGCTGGGATTACAGGTGTGCGCAACTACGCTCGAATGGCTCACTTAAAAAAAAAAATTTACACACACACACACACACACACACACACACACACAGTCTTTTAAAGAAAGATGGAGAGAAAGAAACAATTTTATTTGTTTCCATCTGGCCAATACTCAGTTGTGTAAGTTGTGTATGTGATTCTGGGGTTCAAACTCGGGTCCGTGCGTGTGTCAAGCAAACGCTCCAACTGCAGAGCCACCGCTCCAGCCTCCTACTTTTTTAATGTTTAATTTTGAGGCAGGGTCTTGCTAAGTTTCCCAGGCAGGCTGGCCAGGAACTTGCCTGACTGCCACCACATCTGCCTCTTCTGCCATTTCTTTCCAGATGGACTAGGGCAGCACATTCTGCCTGACACCAGGGCGCAGTCTAATTAACTCCTTCCAGGCTAGGAGGTGTACCTGACAGGTGGCCAGAGCCTAGTCCTGCGGGGTGGTCAGTCACATCCACGGACACTGGGTAGGGGACAGTGTGTGGAAACCAGAAGTGGACTCGTGCCGCAGCAGGACCTTTCAGCGTGTTCTGGGCACTGCTGCCGCACTGTCTGTCATCTGCTGAATGATGTAAATCATTGGCATTTTCTCTCTGAAGGGCCAGAGTGTGGTCGTGTGGGCCATATGGTCTCTGCCGCAACTGTTCAACTCGCAGTCCTCCGTGGGAAAGAGGATAGAGGCAAATGACAAGGTGTGGCTGTGTGCTAGTAAAGCTTGAGCCCTGAAATCCGAACTGCATGAAATTCCTCCCTCTCGTGCAGGGGACTGAACCCAGGGCCTTAAGCATGTTAGGCAAGCTCTCCACCACTGAAATACATTCACAGTCCTTGAATTACTTGTAATTTCAACATCAAAAGTATTCTTCTGATGTTTTTATGACCGTTTTTTAGTTTAAAACACTATAAAAGTAGGCAACAGGGGCTGGAGTGGTGGCTTGGCGGTTACGGTGCTTGCCTGGCATGCCAAGTATGCGAGTTCAAACCCCAGCACCCACTTACACAACTAAGTGTCCGAGGAATGAGGGTCACGTGAAAAACTAAATAAAAATTGCTTAAAAAAAGTAGGCAATAGCTTGAATGTGGCACCCTGATTTAAATCTATAGGTCTTTATCGTTTGGTAATCCCCCCTTTTTTGTTTATTGCTTTTTAAAGAGAGGAAGAGAGTGAGAAAGAATCAACTTTATTTTTTCATCGAGTCAGTTTCTCTGACACTTGGTCCATGTGGAGCTGGGGTTTGAACCTGGGTCCTTACGCATGCCAGACAAGCATTCCAACCGCTGAGCCATGATTCCAGCTCCGATCTCGTTTTCTGATCAACTCTTCAAGCAGTGATGAGATTAAACATAATGTGTGTTTAATGAAAAAAAAAAAAAAAATCAAGTACTGCATTTGCTTTCCCAAAAAGTTGAACTTCAAAGCTGTATAGAATATTTTTCCACATTGACCTCCCAAAGTGCTAACTCTGACCACAGGAAATTAAGTCTTGGATCTGCTATCACGGCACCAGCATCATCTTCAATGAGTACTTTCTTCTGGGGGCAGAGGTGGTACTGGGGGTGCCACTGGGCTACACCCTCAGCCCTTCTGATTCTCAGATATGGCCTCACTAACTGGCTCAGGCTGGCCTTGAACCTGTGAGCCTCCTGAGTCCCTGGGGTTACAGGGGTGCGCCACTACTGCCGGCTGCAATCCGAAATTAGGAGTGTACAAATGAAATAAGCTGCTCCTGTGTTCTGTGTTGGTCCCTAAGGGGACTTTTGTAAGCAATGGTGCCAGCTTCTTGACAGCGCACCAGGTGCTGCAGCAGGAGACCAGTCACCCCTGACCACCGCTGGACTCCCGAGGGCGGAACACCTGCACCACAAATGTGTTCGTGAATGTAGTGAGACAGGTGCGTGTTTGGGGTGTTTAAGCCTTTGCAGACCTCACTTCGGAAAGCAAGGCACAAAACCCTACAACTGGGAAATACGTAGGTCTATAATCACTGAATAATGCTTGTAACCAGGAACACTATGACACCTATGGCATTCCCTCCAGGAGGGAAAACACGAGATTAAAAAAGAGCTCACGGCTTTAATACACAGAGTTCTTGAGTTCCATAATGGTGTTTTGGAACATGTTAATTTTTGCTAAGAGTCTTGCTGTCATTTTCATTTATTCACACACGCATACACACACATATACATACATGTGAATGTGTATATAAACGAGAATGTTTAACATGTACATGCACACGTATGTATGTACATGCATGAGCACATATGTATGTGTGTGTGTGTGTATCTCCACATACATATCTCCTCCCCGCAGTGATGGGAAGAAACCGGGACCTTTCAGATGCCTCTGTGCTATATTCCCAGCTCCCCCCTTCATTCGCTGGTATCAAAACCCTCATCCCTTTCTTTGAGACAGGGTCTTGATAAGTTGCTGAGGCTGGCCTTGAACTTGTGATCCTCTTGCCTCAGGCTCCTGAGTTGCTGGGATTACAGGCGCGCACCACTACACCTGGCTTAGCACTCCTTTTGAAAAAGTTTTATTATGACACAGGTTCTCGCTGAAAGTCACAGCTCTGTAGCATTTATTTTAAAGCACTGCCAAAGATTGAGGCAAAAAGACCATGAGAGTTCCATATTCTAATATGAAGAAGTTCAGGATGGAGAGTATTTTCAAAATTAAGAATAACATGGGATCTGGAGAAGAATCAACCAAACGTTCATGTCACTTTCGTGATAATGGTAGACGATATGACAAAAGGAGAAAGCCAAGACCAAGACCTTGGAGACACATTCTTCACGAGAAACGCTGCGGTAACAGCAGTTAGAACCCAAGCCCCAGCCTGCAAGGGAAGCCGGCAGTGACTAGCACCCTGGTAGAGTTGCCTTGATTTCCACCTTGCATGGCGGTGCTTTTGCCACGCAGGAGAGAGAGCACATGGCTGTGAGGTTGCGGACCTCGAGGCCGGTCTCCAGACACCTCACAGCCTCACCTGGGTCTGTGGATGTGCCACATGGGAGAAGCTGGTCAGGGGTCAGCTGCACACAGAGATGGATGCCAGAACTTTCCCTGCTGATCCCCCCACCTGAGGCGTTAGAAACTGGTGCATGCGAAAACTATCTCGGACATCCAGTCCAGAGAGCCTGCGGAGGACAGGACCCAGATGCCATCTGAACACGGATGCATGGGAAGCCCCAGGTGACAACCATCTAGCGGAGTCCCGTCAATCCCAGAACCACCAAAGCCAAACTGCTGCTGGGGCCCACCACGTTTTGCAGCAAACGTCACCTTATAGAGCACCAGTACTGGAGACAGGGCAGACGGGCGGTCAAACCTGTGCACGTCCAAAACAATGACTTGCTTGCTTCTTTTTTTTTTGTGGCGCTAGGGATCAAACCCGAGGCTTTGCACAAGCTAGGCTACATCCTCAGCTCTTTTTATTTTTATTAAACAGAGAGGGATAGTGAGACAAAGATGATCGAATTTTTTATTCTTTTCGCGTGGCTTTTGTTGCTCTGACACTTTGTAGTGTACATGGCGCTGGGGTTTGAACCTGCATTCTTGCACATGCCGGGCAAGCGCCCGAAATGCCAAACCACTGCTCCAGCCCCTACTTTTTATTTTGAGATACAGTCTCCTTGCTAAGTTGCCCAGGCTGGCCCTGAACTTCCAATCTTACTTCTCTAGCCTCTGGAGTGGTTGAGATTATAGGTGTGTGCCACCATGACTGGCGAGATACATGTTTTCTATCTTTTTTTTAAAAGACAGAAACAGGTTGGCAGAGGGGGTCAATTTTTTCAATCTGGTTTTAGTTTTTCCAATATTTAGTTGTGCATGTGGTGCTGGGGTTCAAACCCAGCTCCTCACGCAGGCCAGGTAAGCACTCTACTGCTGAGCCACTGCTCCAGTCCTGTAGCTATAGTTTCTTAAGAATAGTTTAAGAAACTATCATACTTTTGAAAAGACCCCTTACAGGTTCTGATATAAACCAGTGTTTGATGCGTTACTTATTTTAAGCCTCTCCTCCTGCTTTCAAAATGCGCTAGTTTGATGAAGGACATGGTCACACTGTCAACAGAACGCTGCAAGGACACTGGCACCGGAGCACGAAGCGCACAACCGGCTGGACCTGCGTGTGGCCGCTCACTTGTGCGACAGTGCAGGGGACAGTGGGTGCAGGAGAATGGCCGGCAGGCTCGGTTTAGCTCAAGTGGCAGCGCTGGTGGGAACAAATGGTCCACGTGTGCATCCACACCGGGCATCTCCTCCAATGCGCAGACCTGACAGTTTTCGTGTGGTTCTTTGGGCAAAGGCAATCATATTATATACATTATTTCAATATTTACCTTTCTTACTATGTGCCTAATCTTTTCAGCTAACAATGGTTTTATTCCCTTTCCCTAAGAGAATCTAAACGTTAAGTATCTATTTGGGGGGCTGGAGCGATGGCTCAGCGGTTTCGGCGCTTGCCTGGCAATCCTGAGGACCCGGGTTCAAACCCCAGCACCACGTACACAACTAAGTGTTGGAGCAACAAAGTCCATGTGAAAAGCTAAATAAAGTTGTTTCTCTCTTTCTCTGTCTCTCTCACTGTCCCTCTCCCTTTAAAAAAAAAAAAAAATATCTGGACAGGCTACGTGGACAGTCAACTGGCTGACCAGGCACGGAGCAGCTGTTAGAAGCTGAAATCTACTGCACCATCATCACGTTTCCAACCTCTCTCGTTCCTTCAGTGAAAACTCCCGGTGACTTCAGACTCAACAGCCCTGGGGTGCTGACCAGAGTCTACGGAAAACGACTAGACCACAACAGTAGCAGTGAGCCAGGAGAACGAGGGGTTCAGGTGCCAACTTGCTTGATGAAATTAACTGTCCTGGAAAACGATCCATCAAGTCATTTTGAGGTGACAGGACATTTCTTTATTTTAGAGAGTGGCCCTACTGCTCTTCTTGCATTTCAGAGAAACAGCTTTCAGAAATGTACCGGTCTTACTCTCAGAGTAGCTGCTTCTTCTCTCAGTGCCGAGGAAGGCTGGGCTGCAATCTGCCATTCATTTTCCTTTTTTTCCTTCCTTCCTTTTCTTTCTTTCAAGAGACAGAAGGAAAGAGTGAGAGAGAGAGAAAGAGAGAGAAAGAGAGAGAAAGAGAGAATCAACTTTATTTATTTCATCTGGCCCTTGTTTCTCCGACACTTAGTTGTGTGTGGGTGCTGGGGTCTGAACCCAGGTCCTAGCACATGCCAGGCGAGTGCTTCAACTGCTGCGCCCCCACTCCAGGCCCCTGACATTTTCATTTTCTTTTTTTAAAGAGAGAGAGGGACAGTGAGAGTGAGCAAAAGAAAGAGAAAACTGATTTTTATTTAGTTTTTCATGTGGTTTTCACTGCTCTGACACTTCATTGTGTACGCGCTGTAACTGTGGTGCCACCACTTCAGGCCCTCTGCCATTCATTTTAATTTGCAAGACAATATGCTTCATTTTTTAATAAAGAGAGGGGGAGAGAGTGAGAGAGAAAGAGAATCAATTTTATTTCGTTTTCCATCTGGGCCTTTGTTTCTTTGACACTTAGTTGTGTGTGTGGTGCTGGGGTTCAAATCTGGGCCTTCATGCAAGTGAGACAAGTGGTGTAACCACCGAGCCACTGCTCCAGCCCCAACAATATGCTTTTATATAATGAAAAGTGACAAGTTTGAGAGGAATGAAGTCAGATTTGAACTCTGACAGAAAATGAAAAATATAAACAAATCTAACACTGGATAAATCAAAAGAGTTAGATTTTTTTTAATCAACCACTTCTAATTGAATATACTCAGGATCCTGTCCTACTATATCAAATTGTTATTAAATCAAACGTTGCAAAGAAAAAGGATTTACAAAAGAACGTACTGCCAGTGGAGGTGGTGGTGGTATATGCCTATAATCTCAGTGACTCAGGAGGCTGAGGGAAGAGGATTCCAAGTTTGAAGTCAGCCTCAGCAAGTTAGCAAGGACCTAAGCAATTAAGCAAGACACTGTCTCAAAACTGAAAATGAAAAGGGCTGGGGAGGGGCAGGAGCAGTGGCTCAGTGGTTATGGCACTTGCCCGGCATGCATGAGGACGTGGGTTTGAAACCCAGCACCATGTACACAACGAAGTGTGGGAGCAACAAAAGCCATATGAAAAACTAAATAAATTTGATTCTCTCTCACTGAGGATGTGGCTCAGTGGTTAAGCGTCCCTGGGTTCAATCCAGAGTACCAAAAATCAAACAACCAACCCTCTTCTCTCTTTTTAATTTTATTAAGAAATTTGTTGAACAATCAAACATGCTTCTAACGAAACAATATAATATATATATAAATTCTGAAAATTAGATTTACCCTCCAAGAATCTCCCCCACAATTACCCACCCTTATCCTCCCACCCCAATACATCTCTACGAATGCCTTAGGTTGTATGTCACTACACCTTTTCAGGATTTAAAACATTAGAATTGACCTCTTTTCTTAATGGCCAGGGTCTAGCTCCAGCCTCCATAGATGAGTGAAGACATTCGACCCTTGGTTCTCTGGGTTATGCTGATGTCACTCAGCATGATTTCTTCCACTGCCATCCATTTACTTCCAAAGGCTGCAATATCATTGTTTCTAATTGCTGAGTGGAACTCCATGGTATATATGTACCACAGTTTTTCCTCTCTTTTTTGCAGTGCTGGGGATGGTACCTAGGACCTTGAACATGCTGATTAAGTGCTCTACTACTGAACTACATCCCCACCTCCCTCTTCTAAAGATTTTGAGATAGGACCTAAGTTGCCCATCCTGACTGTAAACTTCAATTCTCCTGCCTCAGCCTCCGAAGAGAGCTGGGATCACAGGTGTGCATCATGGCAGAAAGCACATGAGTAACCTTTGCTGTGAGGTCAAAATCACAGGCCTTTCTGCTACTAGCATGCTCCCCTTATTTTTCTACAGCAACGCTGCTGACCTCCTGTAAAAGGCAGACAGTAAATATTTCGGGTGTTGTGGACGATGGGCAACTACTATTAAGACTGTTCAGCTCTACAAACTCAGAATAAGCACTGAGTTTGCACTGCTGTGCTCCAACAAAATTTTATTTACAGACACTGAAATATGACGTTCATACTATTATCCATGCATCACAAAATATTCTTCTACTTTCGATTTTTATAAATACAAAATGTGAAAACCATCCTTCAGTCATGAACTGCACGTGGCCATGCAGAGGCCAGCATGCCCGCAGAGAGCTCCAATTCTGCCATCTGCGCCCGCAAACAGTAGCAGCAACGAGCAGTTAGGCGTAGCCCTTCGCAACAAGGACAGGGCACTGGCAAGTCACCAGGGGCACTGGCAGCAACACATGCCTGACTGCGCCCTGTGTGACTTTTCTGGAGTTAGAAAGGACGGAAGTTCTTTCTACTGTATTAGTGCTACTAGACTGTGGGACCCACCCCCCGGACCCCTACCTGTTACCTACCAGGCTGCAGTCATAAGTCTGTAAAGTGAGCCACCAAAGAATGTAATTTGGGGCTGCAGCGGTGGCTCAGCGGTTACGGCACTTGCCCCGCTGTGCAAGGACCCAAGTTCAAACCCCAGCACCACGTATACAACGAAGTGTCTGTTGGAGCAATGAAGGCAATGTGAAAAACTAAATAAAATGGATTCTCTCTTTCTCTCTCACTGTCTCTCTCTCTTAAAAAAAAAAAAAAGAATATAATTTAATTTCCAAGTTCTGAGCTACCCAATTAAAAAACGTAAATTAAGCAGAAAGTGGTGACACATCTGGGAGGCTGAGGCAAGAGGGCTGCAAGTTCAAAGCCAGCATCAGCAACTTAGCTAGACCTTGACTTAACATAAAAAATAAAAAGGGCACGGGGCTGGAGTGATGGCTTGGCGGTTTTGGCGCCTGCCTGGCAAGCACGAGGACCTGGGTTCAAACCCCTGCACCACATACACAACTAAGTGTTGGAGCAACTAAGGCCACGTGAAAAACTAAATAAAGTTGTTAAAAAAAAAAAAAAAGGGCTGGGGATGTGGCTCAGTGGTTAAGCGCCCCTGGTTTCAATCCCTGGTACAAAAAAACGAAAACAAAACCAAAACAAACACAAATTGGCAAGATGCACAGATCTGAGGAGCTAAGTGCAAGGGGAAGTAGCTGAAGAGATCACCTGGGCAGTCTCTCTTCCAACCTGCCAACTGCAAGCCACGCGTGCCACCTTCACTCCTGAGCCAGCCCGTTCCTTGAATAGGTAGGGAACCACGATCACCCTTCTGCTCGTACCTCCAGACCAGTACACTCGTTCTCAAATTAGTCACCAACTGAGTCCCCTGGGAGCCTGCAAAACTACAGACCTCAGGTGTCCTATGGACCCCTACCCCTGCCTGAGTTAGGGCACCTGCACGCTCATCGAAACAAAGCCAGCCAAGCCCAGAGTCAAGGGTTGACTGTTTTCATTTATTTGTGGAGGCTGGAGCTAAACCCAGGCCAGTGTGAAATGCAGTGAATCTCATGTATTAGACCCAACAAAGGTGTAGCAACACCTTTGGGCAATCATAGAGATGTATCAGGAAGGAGAGGGGAGGGCGGAGGGGAGAGGGAGAGAGAACAGGGAGGGATCTAGGGGGTAATTCTGGTTTAAGAATAGATGCATATCATATTGTTACTTTATATGCATTTTTGATTGTACAATAACTAAATTTCTTTCAAAAAACATTATGATGAGAGCTGGAGTGGTGGTTCAGTGGTTACAGCACTAGCCTGGCATGAGCGAGGACAGGAGTTCAAACCCAGCACTATGTACACAATGAAGTTTCGGAGCAATGAAAGCCACATGCAAAACTAAATAAAAATTCTCTTTTTCTCTCTTTCACTGTCCCTCTCTCTTTAAAAAAAAAACACCAAAAACAGAGTTGGAGCGGTGGCTCAGCAGTTACGGTGCTCGCCTGGCATGCCCAAGTATGCAGGTTCAAACCCCGGCATCCACATACACAGCTAAGTGTCAGAGCAACGAAAGCCATGTGAAAAACTCAATAAAAAATGATTCTCTCTCTCTCTCTCTCTGTCCTCTCTTAAAACAAACAAACAAACAAACAAAAAACCCCCAAAACAGAAAACATTATGATGATACAGCCGAGTCTGCAACTGGGATTAGGTACCATAAAGTACTTGATCTCTTCTTCTTGGCAGCCACTGAGCCACCACTCCAGCCCCTGATTTCTTCTCTTTTAACTGAAGTTTTTACAGAGATAACCGGAAGTTCATATGCAGCTGTAAGAGATCCTATGCACCCTGAATCCCGTTTTCCCCAGAGGGAGCATCTCGAAAGCAACAGCTCGACTTCACAGCCAGGGTCCAATGATCTCCTTCAGGTTCCTTGCGTTTACAGTTTTTCTCACGTGTGCGCATCCATCACCTCCATCGAGACAGCACGTTTCCATCCAAGCACCCCTGGAGACCCTTTATAGCCATGCTGCCCCTCCTCCTTCCCCATCCTGGTCACCAGTAGTCTGCTCTCTGCTTGCGACAGTCTTGTCAACGAAGAGCCCGCAGCTTCAAGAGCGGTGGCTTTTCCCTTCTCTTCTCATAACTATGGATAGATAACAATCTTCTCTAATACAACTGTTGTCAGCAAAGAAATTGAGATTTTTGGGTAACCAATAGGACTGAACATGCTCATCTCAGCGACCACCACCAACTCCCTCTTAAAATGACACCAAAGGAACTACCAAAGGCATGAGGCCACAAGGAAAGTAGGAGATGGCAAAGGACAGTAGGGAAAGCCCAGTCCTAGTGCTTGCCAGCTCAGGAGCTCAGGGGCCAGGGACTCTGGAGTCACGGCAAAGGGTGGAGAGAACTGGATGCCCCTGCTTATCTAATGAGCCCAGTGGCTTCTCACAAGCTCCCTGCCCCACAAGACTGCTGTCACCAGGTGTGTGATTAAACCACTGCTGCTCAGAGAACACCTTTAGACCCCAGCCCCGGCAGGGGACTCCACCCAAACGCCCCAGAGTTGATAAGTCTGGTCAGTACACAGAGTATCTGCTCAGTTCTACTTTTCACCACCTAACTCTTTAAAAGCAAACCCAGGGGTCATCAGCCCTTGAAGGAAAACCTCCTACATGGAGTCCAAAATGTATTTATATTAGTACATGCATGTGTGTATGTATGCATATATGTGTGTTTTCTTTTCCTTTTAAAAGACAACAGAGGAGGTTGGGGATTTAGCTCAGTGGCAGAGTGCTTGCCTAGCATGCACAAGGCCCTGAGTTCAGTCCTTAGCCCTGGGGGGTGGGGGGAAGACAACAGAGGGCTGGAGCAGTGGCTCAGCAGAATAGCACTTGCCTGGCAAGTACAAGGACCCAGTTTCGAACCCCAGCACCACACGTACAACTGAGTGTCGGAGAAACAAAAGCCAGATGAAAATGAAGTAAAATTGATTCTCTCTTATAATAAAAAAAACAAAAACAAAAAAAAGGAAAAATAAACTTGCCAGGACTGGAGTGGTGGCTCAGCAGCTCCGGCACTTGCCTGGCATGTGCAAGGATGCAGGTTTGAACCCCAGCACCACACACACAATGAAGTGTACCAGCGACAAGGGCCACATGAAAAATTAGATAAAACTGATTCTTTCTCTCTCATTCACTATCCCTCTCTCTCTTAAAAAATAAAATAAAATGAAATAAATTTGCCATCTATTTGTCTTTTCTGAAGGGCCCACTGGAAGGTGACCCACCAGGAAGAGAAAAACCAAACAAGAAGGTGTGGGAGCTAACCCAGGGAGGCAGCAACTGCGTCAGCGTGCCACGGCGTCCAAGCACTTGCACACGTCTAGCAAATGAAGAGAAGGGCACCCGAGAGGCTGGCAAGTAGGTCCTGGAGCAGAGCCCAGGCCGCCACCAAGATCAAATGAGAGCAACGGGACAGCCGAGGTGGCCAATGAGGTTGAGAAGAGGGCTTGGAGATTTTTTTGTAGAAGAGGGAATGAGAGAATTTTATTTTTCCATCTGGCCTTTGTTGCTCTGACGCTTAGTTGTGTACGTGGTGCTGGGGTTTGAACCTGGATCCTCATGCTTGCCAGGCAAATGCTCCAACCACTGAACTGCTCCAGTCCCTGGAGAGGCATTTTTTTAAATTAAGAAATTGAGTTACTGTACAATCATAAATGTGTAGAAAGTAACAACATGATATGCATATATTCTTAAACCAGAATTACCCCCTAGATCCCTCCCTGTTCTCCTTCCCTCTCTCCTCCCCCACCTGATCCCCCTCCTCAACATCTATGATTGCCCTAGATGGTGTTGCTCCGCCTTTGCTGGCCTAATACATGAGGTTGACCACCTTTCACACTGGCCTGGGTTTAGCTCCAGCCTCCACCAATGAGTGAAAGCATTTGACCCTAACTCTGGAGATGCATTTGTGACTGAAACTTGACAAAGGAGCCCAAGGACAACTGCCTTGGCCCTGGTGGAGACAGTGCTGGGAAGGCCAGGTGTGCTATCCAAGCACTTAGATGGCCTCTCTGATGCCATTCAACCCCAAAGGGTGGAAAGTAGGTCAGGCAAAGACCTTGAGCCCTGGGCTGGAGCAATGGCTCAGCAGATCACTTGTCAGGCACATGTGAGGACCCAGATTCAAACCCCAGCACCTAAATACACAACTAAGTGTCAGAAAAACAAAAACCAGTGAAAAAATTAATAAGAAAATTGACTCTCTCAAAAACAAAAATAAAAACAAACCCCCCCAAAAAACCATGTGCCCTGTTGGGGACCTGGGCCTCACTTCCTTGCTGGAAGTCAGCATTAATTACTAAAACTAAGAATCTAAGAGAATGGTATAAACATATGACTTAGAAGTGCAGAATAAATGCCAGGAGAGCAGAGGTCAAAAGGGTGGGGTGGCCACCTGGAGGCAACAGGAGACTAGAGGAGGCAAGGAGGCTAAGGTGACAGGGATCTTTCAG
This sequence comes from Aplodontia rufa, assembly GCA_004027875.1. NCBI lineage: Eukaryota > Metazoa > Chordata > Mammalia > Rodentia > Aplodontiidae > Aplodontia > Aplodontia rufa. Next base: position 7,880 of record PVKS010026296.1, on the reverse strand, counting down.
CCCGAGTCTAGTGACCAGCTGAGTCTGTGCAAGCTATTTACACACATCACTTGCACCAAAGAATATTCCCCATCCCTTAAGGACTTCCAAACTAAAACTACTTGAAAATTATTACCATCTCCATATGGTCTTACATGCATTTTTCAGATCAGTTGATTTCTTGTGTTGGTAGAAGGACCCAACATGACCACAGGAATCCCAGGCAAGGCCACCAGCATGAGAGACTAGCCCAAGCCCTTCCCACCTGGCCATCCAGCATCATCAATGGGCCCAACCACACCCAATCCCAGGGGACCCTGCTCAGATGGCAGAATTGCCTGGCCTGGGGTGCTCTCCTACACTGGCTGTGGATAGCCCTTCCCCTGTCACCTTATGGAAGACAGAGGTCTCCGTCATGTGCTCCACCAGCAGTCCCACTAGCTCATGCTCCTGATCCTGAGCCCAAATCATTTCCTGCAACATTTACTCACTGCTACTGGTTCTGGTCTCTCTCTTTTCAGTACTGGGAGCTGAACCCATGGGTGCTCTACCACTGAGTTACATCCACAGCCCTTTTTATTTTTTAATGAGAGAGGGAAGAGGAGAGAGATAGCGAGTGAGAATATGAGACAGAGAGAGGAAAGAAAAGAATCAATTTTAGTTTTTCATCTGACCTTTATTTCCTCAACATTTAGTTGTTTATGTGGTGCTGGGGTTTGGGCCTGGGTCCTTGCAAGCGCACCAACCACCAAACCACCTCTCCAGCCCCCTTTTTATTTTTTGAGACAGGGCCTTGCTAATAAGTTCATGAAGCTGGCCTTGAACCAGTGATCCTTCTGTCTCAGCCTCCTGAGTTGCTGGGACCACAGGAGTTGTGGCCAGCAAAGCTGGCTGGTTCTGGTCTCCTGAGCCATCACATATTAGTAAGCCCGGTCCCTGTGTCAATGCAGGATGATGGGAAATGTACCTCTTAGACGTCAATCCTGCAAATCCCCTCATCATTATTCCAGACACATCTTGGACACACAGACTCATTTCCTTCATTCCCTCCAGAACCTTCTTCCCCAGGTGCTTCCTTCTTAACTTTGTCCCACTGCCACTTTCTAGTGAGGCCTAGCCACCCAATTTAAATCTGCTGACCTGTCCCACTACCTCATTCTAGGTGCCGTCAGGACCTAGTCAGGACATTATTTGTGTGTCGTGTGTATTGCTTGTTATCTGTCCCTCACTAGACTGCTACCTTTCACGGTGGCTGGACCTTGTTTTGTTGTCTGGTGAATGTCCCTTTATTTCTTTGCTTTCAGGATGCTGGGATGGGATCCAGGCCTCATGCGTGATAGGCAAGTGCTCTATCACTGAGCTGCACAGCCCTGAAAGTGGCACCCAATTCAAATTATTCTGTAAACAATTCACTCTGCCCTGCACCTCACCAAAGTTGCTGATTTGCTGCTAACAGCCCATGAGTCAGTGAAACACTACCATTTCCTCTGAAGCTAGCCTATTTTTATCCCTGGCAGTTTTTACCTGTGCTTTAGCCCTCTCATCCTCGCTTGCTGGGTTGTGAGGATCTTGGTGCTAGACTCTGGTCTGGGGACCCCTGCGGGTGGGACAGCATCTCCATTCAGCACTCCAAGGATGTACGCACGGTGTGGGGAGGAAATACTGTGCTCATCAGCCTTCTTCTGGCATCAGAGCCTGGGGCCTATTCAGCCAGGAGTGGGTCACTCCAAATGCTGCTGCTTTTTTTTTGTTTGTTTTAGGTCTGCTTTTTAAAATTAAAATATGTTTAGTTGACAAGTGGAGACTGTACCTACTCAAGGAGTACAATGTGATGATCTCAGATACGTCCGTGTTGTTATTATGATTGTCACAAATGGAGGCACATCCGCCGCTGTCCAAGCCCAACTGTCTTCATTTTCACTCTTTTCTTTATCTGATCATGAGGATAACAAGAGGGAGGCTGGAGTGGTGGCTCAGCAGTTACAGTGCTTGCCTAGCATGCGGGAGGACCTAGGTTCAAACCCCAGCACCACGTACACAACCAAGTGTCAGAGCAACAAAAGCCACATGAAAAACTAAATAAAACTGATTCTCTCTGTCCCTCTCTCTCTTAAAAAAAAGGAGGGAATGACATGAGGAATTTCTATTGAATGCAGTCTCAACAGTAACTCTTTACTATAAAACTGAAAATTTCCCAGAAAAGGTGACAAGAGACATTGTGGAATTTGCCCATTTCATCTCTGACGAACCTGATGGCTCCCACATTTTATCTGGGATCGGTACTTGCTAATTTCAAGAACAACTCTGGTCCAGTCCCCACCCTGCACTGCAGCCTTTACTCCTGCAAGGCTGTGGATCAGTGATTCTGCAGACACAAGCACTCACTTAGCAGCAGCTCTTTGCCCCGAACCCCTCTGCACTTTCCAGAGTCTCAGCTCTACGTTAGAGCCCGCTCCCAGGCTCGATGGACCAGGCTCAGCCCTTCCTGAGCGACAACTTTCTATTTCAGCAGCAGCTCACTTCTGCATATGGTAAACAGCTCCTTCTCGCCACTGAGCACAACAAACATAAGGGCTCAAACATGTTTCTCCCACTTTACCCTGTAGCCAAGCACAGTCAGCTTTATGACATCAGAGCCGTTTCCACAGAGCAGACTGAAGTCATAACCGCAGGCTCCTTCTGACGGTCACAATCATTAGCCAGGGCAACCACAGCAAGAAAAAAAATCCTTTGAGAAGGCTTGCACAATGTACTTTTACATCTTTATGGAAACATTTGAGACTTAAAATATTTTTTATAGACATTATAAGCCTTTTTTGATATGTTATTAAGCTTTTTCTGAAAAAGCTTAACTATGTTTCCAAGCTACTACATGAACCACACTCATAACAGAACCTAATACCAGAAAGGAGGTCTTGCCAAGGAGTTTATATCAACCTTCATAATAGAGAAAGAGTGAAATGGACCAGGAAAGCGATGTAACAATCTTTACAAAATATTTTTCTAACAGGGTAAAAAATAAAGCCATATATATCTTGGGAACCGATGGTCAAGTCCCCCACCCACTCCTAGCTGACTGCTTGGCTGCAGCTGGGAACCAAAAGGATTCATGGAGATGGTACCAACAGGGTCAGACAAGCTGCCTTCAATCCAGCTTTCTTTGAAAGACATTTGAAGTGGCTACTGTCCACAGAGCAATGAGACTCACAGGTAGTGACAGAATAAAGGAACTGAACTACCAACGCAGAGAGAGCAAGTACTGCAGGCCCTGCTGGATGATCTTAGTCTCTGAGAGGCAAGACGTGTGGATGGTGTACACATAAAACAGCAGCCCAGAGACGAGGGAGGGACCAATCAGACTCTGTGGTCAACCCGCACCTTGGATCAACCTCAGGGCCTCCCCACACTGGCTCTGTGGAGGGGCCCCAGAGACACGGGGCCCAATGACCTGAGCTTGGTGTTTTCCAGCAGTCGGTGCAGACAGAGACCTGATTTCCAAAGGCGAAGTGAAGGCACAAAACAGGCAGAGAACTAGGGTCTGTGGGGTTCAGAGACTTGACCCCACAGTGGGCTTCACAGCAAACCTCACCCAGGGAGCAGGTGGGTTGAGGCTGGAGCACAGACTGGAAGGTGGAGCTGGAATCTGGATCCAGGGCAAGGCTGCCTCTAGCTTGTGCCTGAGTGTGTGAGAGCATACGCACACGTGCGTGCCCTCCATGATGGGGCGGCACACTGGAGCTCACATGCGCACAAGCGCGTGCCCTCCATGATGGCGCGGCACACATTGGAGCTCGCATGCGCACATGTGCGTGCCCTCCATGATGGGGCGGCACACACTGGAGCTAGCATGTGGCTTTTCCTTCTGCCCTGCAGCACATTTCACTCACGAACCTGGATGGGCCACAGGAGGCTGAGGGTGATGCCAGAAGGCCACGTCCACATCCCAGCTGACAGACTCCAGCCCAGCCTCCAGGGGCAGCAAGTGGCCCACGGAAACAAGTTAACTCCCCTTCAGTGCCACAGGAAACCCCAGAATAAAAGTAGGGGCAGAGGGCATGGCTCAGTGGTGGAGGAGAAAAAAGAAGAGAAACTAGGCTCAACCCGCACCCTGGTGGTGCTTGTAGCACCTCATGTTTACGTGGCAGGATTGGCTTTTTCGTAGAACCTGCACTTCATCAGTGTGGTGTGGTGGGCACGGTGGATGCCCTCATCTTACCAGGGAGAAAACTAAACACAGGCCACAGCGTCTGCTGTGTTCTGCTTCCTGCATCAGCCATTATTTCTGACCCTCCTTATCTCCACTTGGACTTTTTGCTCTGGACGCACACCCTGCGGCAAAATTCTCACAACTCTCACCCATGACAACAGAAACATCCACCCATGGGCCAGAGGCAGGATCACAAGTGGAATCCAGCCTGCTAATCTCTACAAGCTGGGATCCTTTGGGGGCTCCAGCTGACAGGCTGAACTTATGGTTGCCAAAAGTGCAGACCTGTTGAGAGGAGCACATCCCTTTCTCCTCAGGAGCAGGATGTTCCAAACCTTCCTGCTCCTAAAAACAGGTGTGGTAGCAGCAGCACAGGGCTCCAGAGGCTGAGGCAGGTGGATCCCAAGTTCAAAGCCAGCTTCAGCAACCTAGCCAGGCCCTAAGCAAGACCCTGAATCAAAATAAAAAGGGCCTGGAGAGACCCTGAATCAAAATAAAAAGGTCTGAGGATGTGGCTCAGTGGTTAAGCACTCCTGCGTTCAATCTCCAGTACCAAAAGAAAAAAAATCCAAAAACAACCCAAAACAAAAACAAACCAACAACGACAACAGCAACAAAACAAACAACAACAAAAAACAAAAAACAACACCACCAAAAAAATACAACCTAGAAACAGAACAAAAGACCTCGCTCAAATCCTCTCCTCAAAAGGCTGCAGAGTCAACATCTGGTTATCCCTATTTCTGGTTTGAAATGTTTTATTTATTTCAAAGCAGTTTATGGAAGTAGCAGAGTACTGGAAATTTTAAAATAGCTTGCAAGCCTGCATGAAACAGTCCCAGATGTGCTCCCTCGCTCCACAGAAACATGGCCGGAAGACAAATTTGCACAGAGGCCCAACAAGCAACCACTGTGCACAGCCATGCATACTCAGATGGCCTATGTGACTGCAGAACACAGCTCGGGACAAGTGAGCTGTTCTTTTCCTGTCACTGTTCAGAATGTAGCCAAACTGCAGCCTGACAGCACCCCACTCCACAATCTCCACCACCTGCAACACTCATGTTTTATTTATTTTTGGTACCAGGGATTGAACCCAGGGTGCCTGAACACTGAGCCACATCCCTAGCCCTTTTTATTTTGAGACATGGTTTCACTAAGTTGCTGAGGGTCTTGCTAAGGAGCTGCATCTGGCTCTGAACTTGGACCTTGAGGGCTTGTTTGGAGGTTCTAGCAGGGGAGCGCAGCTACTTGTATACCCTTGACTGAAGAACGGTCCTCCTCTATCGGGGAAGGTCGTCCTCTTCGACCGAGCGCGCAGCTTCGGGAGGGACGCACATGGAGCGGTGAGGGAGGAAGGGGACACCCGCCTAGCCAGCCAGATCAGCCAAATAAACCCTGGTGATCAATGGGGTGACAGATGTCGCAGCCAGATCACCCTCACATCCGCTGGCTCTGAACCTGGGATCCTCCTGCCTCAGCCTCCTGATTACAGGCGTGCACCACCGTGCCTGGCAACACTCCATCCCCTACACGCTGGCTTGGGCCCAGGCTGGGCAATCACAGCAGGGAACCACCAGAACAGCTTGCCCACCTTCGAGACTTCTGAGTCTCCAACTACCTCAAGCTCCCTGACTGAGTTTGGCTGGGGCTCACTTGCTACCTCCATCTGATTAAGAGATAACTCTGCACAACTGAAGCTGCTATCTGTTGGGGGTGGGGCGGTGGTGGTGTGCACATTTACAAACACCATTGGCTACAAATCCATGGATTGAAAATGTTCAGCATGGAAAACACAGTGGTACTGAGCACAGATGCTCTCCCGTCATTATCATCTAACAGCACAGCATGGCAGCTGCTCACACTGTGTCACTACTCAGGAGGATGGGTGTAGGCTGCATGCAGATACCATCCATTCTACACAAGGCACTCACATCTGTGAAGCTGAGCATCTTTGAGATGTCCTGAAACCAATCCCTCCAGGATCCTAAGGGATGAGGGATGACTGTATACACTTTGAAATGTAGCATTCAAGCATACAGTTCTGTCCTCAAAATATGATCCTTTAAATGCTGTAGGGCTGGTTTTTTTTTTTTAAATCTCTTCCAGATTTAATTTAATCAGGGGTTCACCTTACCATCCTTCCCAATTTAAGCTATTACTGTCCTTTATAGAAGATTTAAGGATAAATAATGAAGTTTCTTGTTTTTGTGGCTTCATATCTCCTTCCCACAATGCCACTGAGTTTACAGACTATGGGAGCCCTGGAGAAGAAAAGCTGGGGAAAGGCTGTGAGCTCCTTATGGCGACAGACGCAGGCCTGGGGCTGAGTCTTCCCAGGGAAGATGGCTCAGCAGAACCACGGGTCGTCACTCAGCACACTGCCAACTCACACACCCAGAAATACCTCTATAGCAAATGACACAAAGACTGAGAGGTTACTCTGTCCCCTGCAGTGTCCACAGGGGACTTGGTCACCGTATGGCTGCAAAGACAGCCTGGTGACAGCAGTTGGTGGCTTTGCTGTCCTGGGATGAGGAAAGCAGAGGCCCCTGCAGGCAGGTGGTCCCCTCCCGGCTCTATCACTTGCTGATCCTCAATGTCAAGGAGCTGGGCAGCACAGCTGGAAAAAGGACTTAAGAGAATAGCCTGAGTTTCTGCTTGGAAAGCTTGGCTTCTGGGAAAGACGGGTTGGTTTTTTTCTTCCCTCCATCTGGCTGGAAACGCTCCCTCCAGGTCAGCAGCAGCTGCTCCCAGAGGCACCTTCCAGAAGAACCCGCTCTGAGGTCAGCGTCTTGCCCACCCACTTGGGCGCGCTGTTGCTGCACAGCCTACCCGCCCTGTCATTTTCAGGCTTTCCCTTCCTAACGCGGGGCTACCTTGGGGTTGGTTCGCTGCTGCAGTCTCCTCTCCTCCCGCTCTCTCTGCAGCCGCTCAAACTCTTCTCTGATTTCTGCTGGAGTTCTCCTCCGCTCCACAACCTGCGGGCAGAAGCAAGGGAGACAACTGAGGACCAGGACGTGAGGACATGTGAAGGCTAAAGACTTTCATTAAGTGTACAGACTGCTGAGGTCCTGCCATGCTCACCCCCTGGGACCCTGAGGCATCAAGGGAGCTGTGACAAGCTCTCTGCTGTGGGTCCCAGAGGACGGGGAGGTGCTGCCACCCTCCTGGGGACTCACAGCATGTGACTTCCCTTGGCTCCCCAAACTTTTCTTTACTTTAGCCACCTCTTCCAGGTTGTATGAATCTTACAAAGAAAATCCCAGTGTAAATTTCCTAATTGAGTCCCAGGTCACAAATTCTGACCATCAATGTAGGCAAAACTCTGGCTGAGGCCCTCGTGGACTTCCTGGGTCAGAGGATCTCGAGCTGTGAGGGCTGAGTGTTCTGGACTCGTGGGACCCTTCCTCCTACAGCATGCCACAACAGACTAGTCTTAGTCCAGCGATAACTGGGTCACCAGGCCTCAAGTCTGAGATAAGATAAGGTATTCCAGGCTAGCCTTCCCACACCACAAGAGGACATGGTCTAGTAGGGATTTCAGAGCAGGGAGATGAGAAGAAAAGAGGACTTCAGGTGCCCCCTCTGAAAAGGAAAATGCACCACGTGACATCTCAGGGTCCCACTTAGGACGACACAGCCCTAGGTACTGCGAGAAATGTGGAGCCTGGGAGGCTCATAGGGAGGAGGA
>PVKS010026295.1:0-28838 GCA_004027875.1 Aplodontia rufa | reverse complement strand
TATGTCTTTAAAGAACGACATAGGTATCTTTATAGGGATAGCATTAAATCTATATAAAGCTTTTGGTAGAATGGCCATTTTTATTATATTAATTCTGCCTATCCAAGAGCAAGGGATATCTTTCCATCTTCTTAGGTCATCTTGGATTTCGTTCTTCAATGTTCGGTAATTCTCATTGAAGAGATTTTTGGTTTCCCTTAAACACTTACATTTTTGTAAAGGTATGCAGCATAGCTTGTTCAAATATCTTATGAAGTATCTTACAACTATATCTCATAAATATTAACATTTTCCATTTTTGTTCTATGGATCTGATACATGAGTCTGTCTACCTTACTTCCAAGCCTGGGTTTAAGTCCAGCCTTCACAAATGAGGGAAACCATTTGGCCCTTGACTCTCTTTTGGCAAACTTTGTTCAGCATGATTTCTTCCAATGCCATCCATTTACTGTCAATAGATGCAATGTCATTATTTCTAATACCTGAGTAGAACTCCATTATGTGTGTGTGTGTGTGTGTGTGTGAGAGAGAGAGAGACAGAGGGAGAGAGGGAGAGAGAGAGAGCTTTTGGATCTATTCTTTCAGTGAGAGGCATATGGGTTGGTTCCATAATTTAGCTATTGTAAATTGAACTGCTATAAATATGGATTTTGCTGTGTCACTGTAATGTGCTGATTTTAACTCCTCTGGGAAAAGACCCAGAAGAGAGAGAGCAGGATCATATGGTGGATTTAACCTTAATTTTTTTTAGGAGTCTCCACACTGCTTTCCAGAGCGGCTCTACCAGTCTACAATTCCACCAACAGTGTGCTAGTGTTCCTATCTCTGCACAACTCCTCCATCATTTGTTATTACTTGTATTCTTCATCTTTGCCAGTCTGAGTGAAGTAAGGTGAAATTTTAACGTAATTTTGATTCGCATTTCTCTGATTCAGAACACCTTCTCATGTATTCATTACCTTGCTCAATGTCCTCTGTTAAGAAGTTTCTGTTTAGCTCTCTGGTCCATTTATTGATTGGATTGTTTGTGTTTTTGTTATAGAGTTTTTTTAGTTTTTTGTAAACTTCAGATATTAGTCCCCTGTCAGAGGGATCACAGGCCATACTCTCTTCCATTCTGTAGGTGGACTCTTGACTGTTTTAACTATTTTCTTGGCTGTACAGAAACTTTTTAGCTTAATGGCATCCCATTCAAGGATTTTTGACTGTGATTCTTTCAATTTAGGAGTCTTGTTGAAGATGCTCTTCCCAACACCCATATGCTGGAGTGTTGGTCCTAATTTTTCTTCTGGCAGTTGTATGGTAGCTGGTTTAATTCCTAATTTCTTGATCTATTTAATTTTATTTTTGTGCAAGGTGAGAGATAAGGATCAAATTTCAATCTATTTCAATATTTTGCAAGTGGCTATCCAGTTTGTCCAGCACCATTTGTTGAAAAGGCTCTCTCTCTTCTATGTTATATTTTGACCCCCTTTATCAAAGATCAGATGTTTAAAGATTTGTGGTTTTGTCTCAGAGTCTTCTATACTATTCCATTGGTCTTCATTCCTATTTTGATTACCAGTACCATGCTGTTTTTAATACTACAGCTCTAAAGAATAATTTTACATCTGGTATTGCAAAACCACCTGTTTTGTCTTTCTTGCTTAGTAATGTCTTGGCTATTCTGTGTTTCTTGTTACATATGAATTTGAGAATGCTTTTTCTATATCTGCAAAGAATGACATTGGAATCTTGATGGGGATTGCACTGAATCTATATAGTGGTTTTGGCAGAGTGGCCTAACCAAGAGCACGGAACCTCTTTCCATCTTCTCAGATCTTCTGCAATTTCTGTTTTCAGTGTTTGAAACCAAAGCCAACATCATACTGAATGGTGAAAAACTGAAAGCATTTCCTCTAAAATGATGAACAAGACAAGGATGTCAACTGTCACCACTCCTATTCAATGAAGTCTTTGAAAATTTAACCAGAGCAATCAGGCAAGAGAAAGGAATTAAGGGGATGTGAATAGGAAAAGAAAAAGTCAAGTTATCTTTGTTTGCTGATGACATGATTCTATACCTAGAGGACCTCCCCACCCCCAAAAAAAAAAAAAAAAAAACTCCATTAGAAGATTTCTAGATCTGATAAAAAAAATTCAGCAAAATAACAGGATATAAAATCAACATGCAAAATTCAATAGCTTTATTATACTCCAACAATGAATCTGACAAAAAAAGAAATCAAGAAAACTACTCCATGTACAGTAGCCTCAAAACAAAATTTAGGAATAAATGTAAGGAAGTAAAAGATCTCTGCAATGAAAATTATTATAAAACGCTGAAGAAAGAAATTGAAGAAGACCTTAAAAGATGGAAAGATAAACAAGGTCCATGGATAGACAGACAATATTGTGAAAATGCCCAAATTATCAAAAGTCATTTACAGATTCAATGTAGTCCCTATCAAAATACCAATGTTAATCTTCACAGAACTAGAAAAAAAGTCCCAAAACTTATAAAGAACAAAAGACCCAGAATAGCCAAAGCAATCCTAAGCAGCAAGAGTGAGCCTGATCTCCAATTATACTACAGAGCTGTAGTAATTAAAACAACATGTTATTGGCACAAAAACAGATACAAAGACCAACGGCTGAAACTAGAAGACACAAAGACAAAACCACGCAGTCATCAGATCTTTCACAAAAAGCATACACTGGATAAAAGACAGTCTTGTGCCAGGAAAACTGGATATCTATTTGCAGAAAAATGAAACTAAATCCTACTTCTCACAATGCTCAAAAATCAACTCAAAGTGGATCAAAGAGCTGGAAATTAGAACAGAAACAGTGAAACTTCTAGAAGAAAACAGAGGGGCAACATTCTAACATACTGGCACAGGCACTAACTTCCTTAATAACTCCTAAATTTCAAAAGATAAAATGAAGAATCAATAAGTGGGGTGGTATTATAATAAAAAGTTTCTGCACAGCAAAAGAAACAAGAGTGTGAAGAAAGGGCATATAGAACAAGAGAAAATATTTGCCAGCTACTCTTCTTACAAGGGATTAATAACAAGAATATAGAAAGAACTCAAAAAGCTTAACTCTCCAAATGGGCAAAAGATCTAAAGAGACATTTCTCAAAAGAAGAAATACAACTAGCCAACAAACATATGAAAAAATAAGGTTTAACATCCTTAGCAATTGGGGAGATACAAATCAAAAACTACCCTGAGATTTCATCTTATCCCAGCTAGAATGGCTATCATCAAGAATATAAATAGTGGGGCTGGAGTGGTGGCCTGGTGGTTACAGCATTTGCCTGGCATGTGTAAGTACACAGGTTCATACCCCAGCACCAACGTACACAATGAAATGTCTGAGCAATGAAAGCCACATAAAATTGATTCTCTCTCTCTCACAAACACACAAAAGAACATAAATAATGAAAATTTGCAGCAAGGATGTGGGGGAAAAGGTACGTTTATACACTGTTGATGGGACTTCAAATTAGTACAAACACTTGGGAAAGCAATATGGAGATTCCTCAAAACAATAGTAATGGAACCACCATATGACCCAGTTACTCCACTCCTCAGTATCTATCCAAAAGAACTAAAATCAGCACATGATCATAAAACATAAATAACAATATTTATAGTAGCACAGTCCACAATAGCCAAGTTATAGAACTACATAGGTGCCCATCAACAGACAGCTGGATAAAGAAAATGTGTCATATACACACTATGGAGTTCTAACTCAGACATAAAAGAAGAATGATATTTTGTCATTTGCTGGTAAATGGAATCAAGTTGAGAACATCATGCTAAGTGAAATAAGCCAAACTCAGAAGGTCAGGGGTTGGGTATTTACTCTCATATGTGGAACCTAGAGAGAAAAAGAGAATAAAAAAGGGGATCTCATGAATATAGAAGGGAGTTCAATAGATGCAGAGACCAAGAGGGAGGGAGGAGGGAAGGGAATAAGTGGGGAATGAAGTTGACCAAATTGTTCTATGTGCATGTGTGAATATATCACAATTCATTCCAAATATATATATTGCACCAATTAAACAGAAGAAAGACCAATAGAGAAGAGGAAGGTGATTAGGGGGAGGGAGAAGAGGAAGGAAAAAGTAAGTACGGGGGATGGAAATGGAGAAAACCAAGTTACATGCATTTATGAATATGTCAAATGAACCTATTATGTTTAACTATAATGCACTAAAAAAAGGATGTTAACATGATCTTTGTTTCTCCACCAAACTTACATGTTCTTTTAGAAAAAAGTTCTTTCAGAACTACAAGCTATTTTCTGAACAGGAAAACTATTATATTATTATGCAATTAAAGAGTAATTCTTTATAAAATAAAGTTGGTGTCTAACCCCAGCAGCACGTACATAACAAAGTCTCTGAGCAACAAAAGCCATGGAAAAAACTAAATAAAATTGATTTCTCTCTTTCCCTCTTTCTCTCACAGTCACTCTTTCTTTAGAAAAAAAAAATTCCCCACTCCTCCGATAGTCTTCAAGTAATGAAAGATTTTCTCTATAAAGATAAATAAATGCCAAATTCTTATTAACCAAAAACATAACAAACACCAATAACTTATATCAGGTTTTCTGAATATTGACTGAACACAGACTGACTCCTAACAAGTAGAATCTCAGAGGGCTGGTATCATTTTGCTAATTTAATTAGCAAGGCAAGTGCATGGAGGCCTAGGAAGTTTAAATGGTAAACTTATCCTTAAAAAAAAAAAAAAAAAAAAAGTAAAGTTCAAAAATTCAAAATGTAATAGATTTGTAAATAAGAGAATAGGCACCTCCATTCAGTTTCGTCTATTTGGCTTTTTTGGTGTGATTAGAAATAGACACAATAAAATGTAATAATTCAGGGGATATTTAGAGATTTCAGGCATATCTGTCACTTAAAATTAACATTTTTGGATGTAACTACTTTAGTAGATGTAAATGGGTGGAGGTAGGTTAATAAGCTTAACTCATCTCTGTGTTATTTTTAGTTTTTCAAGTGCCCTAATGTCTGAGGATTACAGTCTACAAGACAATCTCCCATGCAGAAGGCAGCTAAATAAGGAGAAAAATGATACCATTTATGGCAAGTGCCAAATTCTATTTCTGTCAATCATGTCTTCATATTACCCATTACTTCCTGACCTGGCAAAAAGTCAGACTGCAGGCTATTAACTTACACGTACACTGGGATGGCATCAAGAGATATGCCCCAATGGCCCAGCCAATACACACAAAGAAGTCATTGAATCATGGCATCCAACTTTTTAGTAGCTATCCTAAAATTATTTTTGAAAAGTAGGCTAGAGTCTAAGATACTATTTTCAAATGGACTGATACAACCCATTATAGGGTATGAAACCAATTTAGTGAATCATAATCAGCATTTAAAAAATCAAAGTATGAAAACAGAATATATCGCAAGTAGTAAGGGTAATATTGTTTCATGAAAAAATAATTTTTTTTTAAAGAGAGAGGGACAGTGAGAGAGAGAAAATCAATTTTATTTAGTTCTTCATGTGGCTTTTGTTGCTCTGAGACTTCCTTGTGTACATGGTGGTGGGGTTGGAACTTGTGTACTTGCGCATGATGGGCAAGTGCTGCAACCACTGAGCCACTGCTCCAGCCCCGGATGTATTATTTACTATAACTCAAAATATAAAAATTTTATAGTGCTAAGAATAGATATTTATTCTTTGTAAGCCAAGAAGCATTATCTATTCTTTGAGATATAAATCATCCATTTAGAACTGGAGTCAGAGATCCTTTCCAAAAACATCACAGTAAAAGAAAAATGCAAACAAACTATTTTATTTACAGCCTTAGATCATATCCAATAGCCTTTTCTTAATCTATACACTCTTTCCAATGCAAATACCATTCTATTTTAGTTATTTTCTCTTCTTTGTACAATGGATGCCCTCTTTCTCTGTCCACATTGCTGGTTTCTTCTACTTGTCTTTCTCCTTCCTAATTGTGGAAAATATTTTTGTCCTTGGAATACTGAAATTCCTTCTGCACATTCTTCTTTGTAGAAAACCTATCCATTCGCAAATATTTCTATTTTGTCTCCTCTGCTTTCAGGCTGTCTCTGCCTAGGAAGAAACCTAGCTATAAATGAAAAATTATGAGGAGGATACAGAATTTAAAATTTGCTTGTTCACTTTTTTGTTTAAAGGGAATGACTTGCTAAGAAGACCAAATCAGTAATAACGGGAATTAAAACACATTTATAACGAATTATTCTCAGAGGAAATCATTTTTGGAGCAAGTCTTAAAGAGTTGAAATTCCGTCAGTAGATGTAAAGATCTGCCATAAAATGAAGAGAGATATCTATTTTACAAAGACTGGAGAAAAATAAATAAGGACGAGAATATCTATAGACATTTGGGGAAAGGGTAGACTAGCATCATCCATCAATAGGAGTTGAGTCCTTCATTTTTATTTGCAAAGGAGAGGGTGTAACGAGCATGAAGATATTGGGTTAAAGAATTAAAGACAGAACTCGGGGTAGAGTGGTAGAGTGCTTGCCTGCCATACTCAAGGCCCTGGGTTCACCCCTAGCACCACCAAAAACAATGATGATGATGGTGATAACAATGATAATTCAGGAGAATGATATATGCCTTATAAAAACACTTTGGAAAATGGAAACGAATACTGAGTAAGACTCACAGGCAGCTTTGAGGACATAGTTAAGAGAGCAACAGTGAATTCATAGTGGTTTCAATTTGTTCTGCTATTGTCCCTAAGCAGTCACGGGAACAGGCATGAAAAAGGCAAAGGTTAGAATGGTCTAGTTTTGCTAGGCAGATTCAATGTAAAGCAATAAGGATAAATGGATTAAAAACACAGAGGACAAAATGACTAAAATAGTTGATAAGAAGGAATTCATTCTGGGAAGGACATGACTGCCTAGAATAAAATGAAGGAGTAAAGGAAGTTGAGTTCTGTGAAACTGAAAAACAGATGTTAATGAGTGAAAAGTTTAAAAGCTGGGAGGTAAAGGGCATAGACTCTTACAGTAGGATTTAGTATTTTAAAGGAGAGGAATTCTGAGCAATGGGTGTGGCCATGGGAGTATATAACCAAAGTAGAGTGGAACTAAAAATGGATTGTCCAAAAGGACAATTAAGTTACCCAGGTTTATACAAAAAAACCTAAGATACGAGATTTATGTTAGAAGGCAAGAGTTTTAAGTTTTCAATGAGCAACCAAGAGATCAACAGATGCAAACATATAGGAGCTGCTAAAAGTAGAATACTCTATAAAATAATGGATGCTTAGAAGATCCAGTTATGTAAAGAATATGTAGAAACACTGACTTAGAAGAACAAAGGTAGTTAAAAGAATGCTAGACTTAGCCTCTTATCTTTTGGCAGTTCCTTTTTACTGCCTCTTCTTAATTTCTCTCCATACATACCCGATCTTTTACTATGCCATAAAAGAGAACAATCAGCCTCTACTTCAAAAGGCTGCCAAGAAGAGACAACTGAGTAAGATGCTTCCAGAAGTTGAAGACAAGATAGGGAAAAAAAAAATTAAATCATCCTTTAAAAAGAAACTAGTAAAGGCATGAAACTATTCTTCCTTAGACTAATCCATGTTAGATTAAGGTATTTCCAAAGTGTTTGCCAAGAAATGAGGGTATATTCTCAATAATCATGTCTGATATAAAATGAAATTAAAATCTCTTCTAATTTAACAACATAATTTTGTATTTTTATATCAAATAAAATTATAAAATGTTTTATCTACTGCTATGATTTGAATATAGCAGAGCATGTTGAAGATTAATGACTCCTCCAAAACTCATGTTGAAGATTAATCCCTATTGTGAGGTATTAAGATTGCAGAAACTTAAATGAACTGTAGTTATTAGAGGTGGGGCCTTAATGAGGTAGTAAGGATTAAAGTTGTCAGCGTAGAGCCCCTATGGTTGAATACATTGTAAGTGGCTTTATAAGAGGGAGAGAGACTAGAAGACACACACACATGCAAATTCCTCATTTCTTGCCACGTGATACCCTGCACTGCTATGAAACAATGCCAATAAAGCCATCAACAGATGTGGCCCCTTAACCCTGGAGCTTTAGAATCATTAGTAAAATAAACCTCTTTTCTTGAAAAATTACACAGTCTTAGGTATTATGTTATTAGCAGTAGAAAACAAAATAAGGACATTACTGCTTAAAAAATTACATTCAATAGGGGCTGGAGCGGTGGCTCGGGGGTTATGGTGCCTGCCCAGCATGAGCAAGTACATGGGTTCAATGTCTAGTACCCACATACACAACTAAGTGTCAGAGCAACAAAAGCCATGTGAAAAACTCAATAAAAATTGATTCTCTCAGTCTGTCTCTCTCTCTCTCACTGTCCTTCTCTCTTAAAAATAAATAAATAAACAAACAAATAAATAAATAAAATTACATCTGATAGGTATTCCAGTTAGATAGGGGTGTAAACTCAGCAATGTAATAGGGATTATGTATAAGGTTTTTTCCAGAGACTGGATAAAATGTCCCTCTGAATCTAACTCACTTTTTTTTCTGATTCCATATTCATGAAACCATCTGGTCATTAACTAGGTTTCACAGGAATTGTGACACCTAAGGCAGTATTCTAGAGAAATTTAAAAATTTTTCATTATAAAGATATTGCCTTATCAATTTATATTCTATACCTGCAATAAACAAACAAAATGTAAAAGGGTTTGACATAAATACAAAGAAATTCTAACATTTTCTTTTTACACTCCAATTGCATCTTGTAGACATTACTCTGGGGACCAGCACTCTAGAGAGATATAGGTATGAGTGTTCTAGGCACTAGGAAAGGCATAACACTGACACAAGTGATAATCCAGAACTGTGTTAATTCAGCCCTGTGTAAAATGATAATATTTTACTGGCTCTTGAGGTACTGAAATCTTTATAACTGCAACAGAATCTAGGCAATGAGCATATAAAGCTTAAACACTGAGGTCCCTGATGTGTCCTATTCCAGCTAAACAAAATATCCCTTTACTGCAGTATAGCAAGGAAAGCAAGCCTCAAACAATGCAGACCAGAAGTTTTAAAATGACATTGCAGAATATCTCCCCTCCCCAGCACCAGAAATTATCTCTTATGACTACTTACTTACCTGAATAAAATGTGTTGATTTTGGCAAGTTCCTTTTCACAGGTTTGGAAAAATTTTTCTTCAAACTTGGCAAAATACCTCTTTACGGTGTCCTCATCTGTAACTGAAAGGCAAGAAAAACTATTAATGTCAGAAAGGCAACTTGGAAAACTAGAAAAATAAATTAACATTATTTCTTGCTTATTCTTCAAATGGCAACTGTATATTTTCAGAAAAAAATGTATTGTGGATCATATCAAGAAGAGACTAAACAAAGACCTCTTCAAAGGAATACATCCCTTAAGCTGAATCAGACTCTAAATCTCTACTATAATAGAATTCACACTGTTGGAGAAATGTGTTCTAAGATGTCAGCAGAAGATACTACTGTAGACCAATAGTCAAATAAGAATAAAGGTGTTGGGAGTTAAGTAGGATTCATTCAGCAAGAGTAAATTAAATATTTTAGGGAAAAATACACAGAAAAAGTATGAAGACATGCATTTGCATAGTATGTTTCTGGGAAAAAAGTGGATTGATTTTGTTCTATGTTAAATTGCTATCTACTCACTTTTACTACAGCTGCATCAAACACAAAGAAAAAGTGTAGACTGAAGAGTGTAAATTAAAATTCCAAAGCATCAGGAGCTTGATAACCAAAACACTTTAGCAAGTAGATGACTGTGCAACTGTTGTGATAAATGGTAACGGACACCTTCAGGATAAGGAGTGGTATGGAGTCTGGCAAGCTGGAAAGCACATGTCTGTCTAGTTGCTGTAACGTGATGATATGAGGCCCAGTTTGTCATATCTTCCAATTTTTCAGAAGACACCATCAGTCCAGATATTTTTAAAACATATGTAGTCCAACGGATACATGTTTCTGCAAGATAGATCCACTTTGTGAGTTTTGTTTTATAGCATATTGCTATGGTCCAGAGCTTAAATATCCCCCTCAAAATTCATGTGTTGAGGCTTGGTCCCTAGCTGATGGCTCTACAGGGAGGTGATGGAAACTGTAGGAGGTGGGGCCTACTTGGAGAAAGCAGACTATGCGGGGGGAGTGCCTTAAAGGGAATACTGGGACCCCTGACACTTCCTCTCTCTCTACAAATGCTTTACCACAAATGCCCCACTAACATGTTTTGTCTTGTCACAGGCCCCAGAACAATGGAGCTAAGTGACCATGTACTGAAACCTCAGAAACTGTAAGCCCAAATAAATCTTTCCTCCTTTAATTGATTTTCTCAGGTATTTTGTCATAGCAACAGACACCCAACTAATACAAATATTAATCTACTAAATCTCAAAGTACAAAATACATGTACTTTCAGGAATTCCAAGAACAAAAGGGTATATTTCTTCCCCAAGTGAGACTCTCCAGATGGTAATCATATTATAGAACTACCTTATTTCTGGATCTCTGGGGGTACTCTAAATTTGAAATGTGTAGAAAACAAGTTCCTTGGGGCTGAAGTGGTGGCTCAGCGGTATCACTGGCCTGGCACGTGCGAGGACCCAGGTTTGAGCCTTAGCACCACATACACAATAAAATGCCACAGAAACGAAGACCAGGTGAAAAACTAAATAAAATTGATTCGCTCTTTCTCACTTTCCTTCTCTTTGAAGGAAAAAAAAAGGTTCCTTTCTGTCCCCTAAATCCCCCAAATCTTAGTGTAATCCCAGAACCCTTATATGATCCAAAGGAACAAAGGAAATGGCATTTCCCTAAGTAACATGCAATACACACATAGTACAAATTCACAGCACTATAGATGTTTTAAGGAAAAAGAAAAGCTTTAAATAAAATTGTAAAAGCATATCAATTATAAAAATTATAAAATTATAACAGCATATCTGTTTAATTTATTACAAATTAACACAGTGGAAAATTTTTATGCATATATGCACACTTCTCTATGCCGTATGCTTTTGATCTGAGCATACAATGCAGGATATTCTGTTGATTTCACAGGGGGGGAAAGGGATGGCTACCTTTACGTTCATCGTGAAACTTAGCAATCTGGTATAATAATAAGGGCTATTAGCTGCTGAAGGCCACTGAGAATTACTTTTTCAAAGCATAAAGCAGGTCCCAGCTTTTCAAAAAAGCTGACCTTGAGTTTAAGGAAGATCCATGGTAACAGATACAGCACATATTATAATAGCATCTGGCTATAGCTGATTTAAAATAAGAAGAGTAATAGATATTTTACTTAATTACTTACTTTTTTCATTTTTACTTTGTTTCCTATCATTAAAAAAACTCAAAAGAAAAACATAGGCTTGTTCAAAATAATATATTTTGCTTTTCTATTAATAGCAACTTTCATTAATATGAAGCAACAAAAATAAAGTTGTTCAGCAAAGCGATTTAAACATACTTTCTGTTTTAATATATATTTTTACTATTTTATTATATCACTTACATAGAGGTTGCATATTCAGCATCATTGACTATTAAAATACTAAGAACTTGGAAACAAAACATAGTAATAAATTTTATGTGTTAAAAATGGGGTCACTCTACCCATAAATCAGTCTCATATGACTTCTTCATTTTCTCACTTTAGAGATGTTTTATCTAAAATACCAGCAGTTTGTCATCTAGGTTTATAGTTCACATACAACTTAATAGCCACAAATTAGAAAATGGTATGGTAAGGCTAAAATAACACTCAGAAATAATAGCTGAGAGAAAAAAGAGGGGGAAATGATGAATAAAAATAGTAAAGAGAGTTGTGCAAAAGAAATTAAATGAACAACAATGTTCTTGTCTTCTCAGATTTCAAAATACCTGGTCAACTACTAAAACTGCAAGTATGCTATTGGTATAAGAATGAGGAAAATGCAACAGAAACCAAAAAAGTCCAGAAATAGATCTGCATATATCCATATATATGCATAGATCAAGATAAAGGGGACTTCGAGTCAGTGAGAAAGGAATGAATTGTACAAAGAGAAGTCCTTAAGCATTATACAAAACTCAAAAACTATAAGAGGAATGACTGACACTCTTACAAAATGAAACGTCTTCATTCTATAACACACTATAAGCAAAATTAAAAGAGAAGTGGCAGACAGGGAAAACAGATCTGCAACATTTAAAATAAAGGATTCACATGAAAATATATTTTAGAAAATTTTTACAAATAAGTATTAAAAAGACGTTCAACCACATAAGAAAAATGGGCAAATAAGAGCAATTCATAGAAAAAGAAATAACAAAAGGTCAACAAAGAAATGAAAGAATGCTCAACATTCAAATACAGCTGCAACTTTCAAAAAATGAAACATAATGCTTCAGCTTCAGACTAGAAACACCTCAAAATAGTGATATCATTTTGGCAATGGTGAAGGTTAATGAATGCTCTTACTCCCTGTCAACAGATATGTGAATTTGTAAAGTCCTTTATAAACACAATTTGGCAGTAGCTATCAAAATTTTCAGTATGTTCAATCCCAGATGTAGGAAACATATTCTAAAGGAATCTCTGTACAAATGAATGCATTTACAAAGATATTCATAGACCATTTTTTAAAAAGTTTATTTAGTTTTTCATGTGGTTTCTGTTTCTCTAACACTTAGTTGGGTTTCAAACTAAGGTCCTTGTGCGTGCCAGGCAAGCACTTTAACTGCTAAACCACTACTCCAACCCCAGACATTATTTTTTTTTTTAAAGAAACAGGGACAGAGAAAGAGATAGATAGATAGATAGATAGATAGATAGATAGATAGAGACAGAGAGAGAGAGAGAGAGAGAATATCACTTTTATTTATTTTTTCATGTGGCTTTCGTGGCTCTGACACTTTGTTGTATACCTGCATACTTGCACATGCCAGACAAGCACTTTTCACCACTGAGCAACCACTCTAGCCCTAGACCATTATTATTTTTCTTTTTTTTTAAGAGAGAGAGAGAGAAAGGAGAGAAGCAATTTTTTTTTAAATTTAGTTTTTCATGTGACTTTCATTCCTGACATTTTGTTGTGTACGTGGTGCTGGGGTTTGAACTCAAGTCCTCGCTCATGCCAGGCAAGTCCCATAACCGCTGAGCCACTGCTCCAGCCCTAGACCATTATTTTTTAAAGTGATAAAACAAAGTGACATCCAGTAAAAGGGGGGTGGTTAAATAAATCAAGATAATATTACCCCACACAATAGTAAATACACTACAGAAGTCATTTTAAAAGTAATATACATTCATCCTGGCATGTATGAAAAAATCTCCACAATATACTGTTGTGGAAAAACAATTTAAGTAATAGAATATATACATAAAGATTTCATTTATTAAAAATATGTGCACAGGGGCTGGAGCGGTGGCTCAGCAGTTAAGGCGCTTGCCTGGCATGCGTGAGTACGTGGGTTCAAACCCCAGCACCACATACACAATGAAGTGTCCGAGCAATGAAAGTCCATGAAAAACTAAATAAAATTGATTCTGTCTTTCTCTCTCTCTCTCTCACTGTCCCTCTCTCTTAAAAGAAAAATATGTGACAAATGAATACTCATCTATACATTCATAGAAAGAAGAGTGGAAAGAAGTACACCAAAATGTTAATTGTGGTTATTTCACTTGACAGAGGAGTAGGTATGAAAGGGATTTTCACATTTTGCTGTCTACAACTATTGTATAGCTTGAATCCATTAGAACGAAGAGGTATTCATGAATACAGATAAATCACATCATATAAATAAAGGGTATTATAAGCTTGAAGAAAAAAAATACATGTCACATCCAAACCTCTACATTGTACATAGTAAAAACTAACCAGCATAGCTAGTTAAAAAGACTATCAGAATCTAGAGGTATTTAGAATGATTACACCTTCCACTCCAGTTATGGGAAGTTGATACAATGCCGGTGTACACAACATCAACTTCTATTATACAATGCTTTCTCAAACCTCCCTACTAGCAACATAGGAACACCTTAACTCTGAATTGGAGAACCAGAGAATTAGAGTTCAATAACTAATGTAACTATCTTATTTTGTAGGTAAGAAAATGAGATGCAGACAGCTGAGTACGAGTGAAACTTTCCCTCTCCAACAATAAAATATACATTCTATAGAAAATCCCTCTATTTTCTTATTATAAAATAAAAACTATCTACATATTAACTAAATGAAAATGACAATTGAGTGGTATGCGGATGTTATGCACTGAATATGTGACTCCTCCAAATTAGTATGTTGAAGCCCTAACCCCTAATGTGACTGCATTTAAAGACAGGGCCTTTAAAGAGGTAATTTAGGTTAAATGAGACCTTAAGGTTAATGGGGTCTTAATCCAATAAGTCTAATGTCCTTATAGGAAAATGAAGAGACACCCAAGATATCCCTCCCTCATCACATACAGAGGAAAGGTTTTGTAAAGACGTGATTCTGCAAGTCAGGAAGAGGGGCCTCATCAGACACTAACCCTGCCCAGCATCCTGATCATGGACTTTGAACCTCTAGATAGTGAAAAAATAAATTTCTATTGTTTAAAACACCCAGCCTGTGGTGTATTTTTATGGTGGCCTGAGCAGACTTATCAATAAGCTAAACATGTCCTGAATTCAGCAAGTAGTTACTAACGTCACAAAAGACTAATCTGCTTCAAAGAGAACTTGCATAAGGACAAATGTTAGCAAGAGGGGCTGGAGCAGTGGCTCAGTTGAAGAGCTTACGGCAAGTGCGAGGATCTGGGTTCAAACCCCAGCACCACATACACAACTAAATGTTGGAGAAATGAACGCCAGATGGAAAAGTAAATAAAATTGATTCTTTCTCTCTCTCCCTCTCTAAAACTCAGTTTTAAAATAAAATTAAAAAGGGTTAGGGTGTAGCTCAGAGGCAGAATGCTTCTGGGTTCAATCCCCAGTATCATAAAAAAGCAATCATCAAACACAGTATGTACTCCTTATCTATTTTTTAAATTGTAAATGTTGATATAATATTAATATTTTGTGAAAAATATAATTTATTAAAGTAAAAAAGTCTAATAATTGGATAGTTACATATAAAAATTTGAAGCAGGACCCCTATCATGCCATATAGAGAAATTTAGTCAAAATCAATCAAAGACCTAAATGAAGCAGCTAAAATTATGAAACTCTTAGAAAAAGACACAAGCATAAATTTTCCTGCCCTTAATCAAGGCAATGGTTTCTTAGGTATGACACCAAAAGCACAATCAACAACAATAAAATTCAATAAACTGGACCTCATCAAAATAAAATAACTTCCCCATTTAAAAAGGTGTTATCAAAAGAAAAGAAAAAAAAAGCAACTTCAGAATGGGAGAAAATATTGGCAAATCACATATCTGATAAGGCTGTAAACGCTAGAATATGTAAAGAATCCTTAAAAACTCAACAATCGGAGCTGGAGAGGTAGCTCTGTGGCAGAGTGCTTGCTTGCCTAGCATGTACTAGGACCCAGGTTAGAACCTCAGTACCACATACACAACTGTTGGAAAAACAAAAACCAGATAAAAAAATAAACAAAATTAACACTCTCTCTCTCTCTTTAAAAGAAAAAAAGGGGGGGCTGGAGTGGTGGCTCAGCAGTTACGCACTTGCCTGGCATGTGCAAGGACACGGTTCAAACCCTGGCACCATGTACACCATGAAGTGTTGGAGCATCAAAATCCACATGAAAATCTAAGTAAAACTGATTCTTTCTCTCTCACTGTCCCTCTCTCTTTAAATGCGCGCGCACACACGCACACACACACACACACAACAACAACAATAAAAAGACAAATTAGCTCCATTTTCAAAAACAGGCAAAGGCTCTGAATAGACATTTCTCCTAAGATATGCAAACAGCAAACAAGCACAGGAAGCTATCTCACCATCATCCATCATCAGTCAACGCAAATCAAAGCTACGAGACAGTACTTTATACCTAGTAGCACAGCTATCAGAAAGTCAAACAGATAATAACAAATGTTGGTAAAATACGAAGACACTCGAATCCTAATATATTACTAATAAGAATGTAAAATGGTGTAGCAACTTTTCAAAACAGTTTGGCAGTTCCTCAAAAAGTTAAATATAGAGTTACCATATGATTCAGCAATTATACTTCCAGTTTTATATATACTCAGAAAAAATAAAACCATTAGTTCACAGAAAAACTCATACCAATGTTCATGGCATCATTATTCATAATATCTAAAAAGTAAAAATCACTCAAATGTCTATCAAAATGTGGCATATCCATATAATGAAATATTATTCAGTCACAAAAGGAATGATATATGGTTAAATGCTACAACATGGATGAACCTCAAAAATATGGGAAAAGCCATACATTATAAAGACCACACACTATATGGCTCCACTAATGTGAAATGTCCACAACAATGAAACCCACAGAGACAGAAAGTAGGCTAGTAGTTGGCAAGGGCTGGGAAAGGGGGAAATAAAGAGTTATAAAACTATTTGGAAACTAGATAATGGTGATGGCTTTGTGAATATATTAGAAACCACTGAACTGCATGAGGTGAATTTTATGGTACGCAAACTGTTTCCCCCCAACACACACACACACACAATATTTTTAGAATAAAATTTAAACTCCTTAGCATGGCCTTTGTGCATAAAAGGGCCTTTGTGTACCTCCCTAGTCTCACTCTCTATCATCACCTGCTGTCAGTCAGTCACATCATGAGCCTTTTTTCAGTTGTTCCTCATGTACCCCAGTTTCTTTTCCTAACATGCTATAGTTCCCTCTGTTGGAAACCATTTTTTCTTTGCTTATTCTTATCCTTCAGGTTAAAGTCTCAGATTAAATATCATCTACTGAAGAGATGTCTTTTCTGGTTATCTCTTACCCTGCCAGAAAGACAATATCCATTCTAGTAGACTAGATGGAGAAGAATTCTGTCCTTAAATAAATTTGGGAAATATGACTATAAATAGTTAAACTGATTTCTTTAAATTTGTAGTTTAAATGGTGGGCAAGTCTGCCTCCAAGGGAACCTCTAATAATGTCTGGAGACATTTTTGGTTGTTAAAACTGGACAACTGGGAGGGAGGGTATCATTAGTCTAACAAACAGAGGACAGGGATGCTGCCATATATCCTACAATGTCAGTGACAGCAATCCCTTCCTTGCCTCCTGCCCTTCCAAAGAATTATCCTATCCAAAATGGTAATAGTACCAAGGTTTAAAAAATGCTGCTATAAAACAAAGATGCTTTAAGATGCTAGTATATGGGGCTGGAGCGGTGGCTCAGCGGTTTCGGCGCTTGCCTGGCAAGCACGAGGACCCGGGTTCAAACCCCAGCACCACATACACAACTAAGTGTTGGAGCAACGAAGACCATGTGAAAAACTAAATAAAGTTTTTTCTCTCTTTCTCTGTCTCTCTCACTGTCCCTCTCTCTTTAAAAAAAAAAAAGATGCTAGTATATAATGTTATTCTATGAACAGAGACATGGTATATTTTATTTCCCAATGTTACATAAGAAAAACATCCTTCTTGGGAGTGGAGAGAGTAATGGCAGGGGGCAGATGTGGAAGTGGGTGGGGAATATGTATCAAAAATTTCAAGTGGAACGCTTGAGAGGCATTAACTTCAATATCACCATGACTACATTTTAATTAACATTCCATACACAATAGTTTCTATGACTTTTAAGTTTCTCCTATTCATGAGAGCTGATGAATAAAAACCAAATATGTGATTAGGCTCCACCAAATACAGAAAGAGTATTTAGTACTACTGGTTTCATGCTTTTAAGAAAAAGGTTTTTTAAAAAAATTTAAGAGAGTATGAATTTACAAACTGGGAATAACTAACTTGAAATTCTATTTTTTTTTCTCCAGATACTACTATATCAACAGATGGGGAGATAAATTATATAAAGCATATGGCAAAGAAGATTTCAAGAATAAAAATGTTGCTCGGAAATCACTGAAGTAGTAAAATAGGGATAAATTGGGAATCATTCATTTAACACATATTGAGTCCCACCTATACACCAAGCAATGTGGAAGGAAAATAAAATAATAGGCCAAATACACAACAACTCTCCCCTCAGAGATCACAGCCTACCTATGTGGAAAAATCTAATCAAAAAAGGACACAAAAATACAAAATGGGCTTTGAAAAAAAAGGTTAAAAAAACAAAAACACATTGGGACCTTATCTAGTCTATAAGGAACACGGGGAAGAGAGGCGCTGAAGTTTTAAAGAAGTGCCACTTGAGATGACATCTGAAGGATAATGAGGCATTCACTCGAGCAGAAGTGGTCCAAGTAGCAGGAACAACATACAACAAGCTACTGTAGAAAGAAAAGAACATGGTTTGCTTGAAGAACTTAAAAGAAGTCCCGCAGAACTGGAGTCCTGGGAGCAAGGGGGACAGTAACGCCTATTGAGGGCCAGCAGAAAAAAAGAACAGCCTTCTTCCTGAGATACATGAGACATCTTTGAAAGATATTAAGTAGAAGGGATAATTATGATCAGATGTGCTTTCTAAATGAGAGGATGTCAGGAGACCAACTAGACTTAGTCCAGCAGGTATCAAGAAAGAGATCATGACAGCCTAAGCTAGAGTGAGGGCACTGGAGACAGAAGTAGAGGAATTCAGGAGAGATTCTGAAGGTAAAATCAATCAGTTTTAGTGACAGATTGGATACGGTTTTGTTGCCAACTATCTATATGAGCTTGAGTAAGTGATTCTCTGTCATGCATTTTCTCTTATAAAAAGGAGGGCATATGAATAGGCAACCTAAGTCCTTTTCTAATGCCAAATTTCATATTCCATAATTAAAACTGCCAATTTCTGCAAAATGATTTTGAATCCAGCCAGGATTAAGTGGTCTTTAACAAGATTTTCTGATTCCAGTCTATCTTGAGGTTTTATGAGGTTTTAACCATGTGTCCTGATAAATATTCTTGGAGGAACACAGACACACACAATGTTTTAATTCATATAACTGACATGTAATTGAGATGAAATGAATCTCACTGGCACTAGCTCTGATATAACCTAAAGTATTAATTACCCCCTATTAATATTAACTAACATCTGCTAGCCAAAGAATACCAGCACGTGAAATATTTAAAAATAATTCAAAGAAGGGAATAAATCAATAGTAAAGAAAGTGATATATAACAGTGATTTTCAACTCTTTTTTTTTGGCTCTTGTAACCTCTAAAAGAACTGTGAATAACTATTTTGCATAGTTTAAAGTTCGATAAGATATTCTGGCACATTTAAATAGTTAAAAATAATATAATTTCTGGTGCACTGTAACTAAAATAAAATGACACCATTTAGGCAGGCATGGTGGTGCATGCCTGTAATCCTAAAGGCTTGGGAGGCTGAGGCAGGAGGATCACAAGTTCAAAGCCAGCCTCAGCAATTTAGCAAGACCCTGAGCAAATTTGCAAGAATTTGTCTCAAAATAAAAAATAAAAAATGGGCTAGGGATGTAACTCAATCATTAAGCACCCCTGGATTCAATGACTGGTACTGCCCCCCACAAAAAAAAACCCTGACCTTATTTAAAGCATATAATGGAACTTAAGTGTTACAGCAATTTGGTAACTACTACCATTCATTATCAAATACATAAAATAAGTTCCTTTTGGGGTGGTTCTGGGGATAGAATCAGAGGTACTCTATAACTGAGCTACATCCCCAATTGGTTTTATTTTTTGAGACAGGTCTCACTAGGTTGCTGAGGCTGGCCTTTAACTTGTGATCCTCTTACCTCAGTTTCCCTCAGTAGCTGGGATTGCAGGGGTGTGCCCTAAAGCCCAGTTAAATAGCCTCCTCTTTAACAATTGGAAAGTGCATATCATTCCATTTTCTTCTTTAACTTTTACTCTCATTCCACATAGATTACAGAATTTATTCTCATATATTTTTATGTTTCAGTCATTTATTGAACATCATAACAACCTAGTCATTAAATATGTATATAAATTAAAATTTAAATACAAAACTTTTTTAGCCTAAAGTTAAATATTAAAAATTCTTCTGCACTGAGATATAATTACAATTGTTAGAATACACTGCATCAAAACAACATATTTATAAATATTAAACATAAAAAGGTGTTATTAGAAATCTTAAAATAAATCTCATCGTTAAATGGATAGTTTTTTCTCCCAATTAGCTCAGATATCCACTGACAAATGTTATTACTTGAATTATAAATGCTACATTAGTTGCTAAAATGGTGAATATTACATTATTTGCAAGAATATTATGAATACTATAGAATGAGACAATTATCATTTCTATACCTGTTTTTATGTATGTGCAGAGAAACTTTGTATACATTAATAAGTAGATCAGAATGGAAATCTGTTGTAGCCACTTCCTTCCATGTATTTCCCAAAATACATGGAAATAATCTACTGCTTAAAATCAGTTTTAATGGTATATAAGCTTCACAATTAAGTCTTCCTTCAATTTCACTGAACACAAAGCTTAGTCTTGGAAAAGGATTTGTTACCTTCTTCATCACTCACTTTCTCAGTAGCTATAGTAAATACTGGAGTATTTAGTATATGAAATATTGACGTTATGCTCATCAGACTAAATTCTCTTTTTAGGTGCATGTCTTACTTTATGCCATAACTGTGGTCCATTGACTGAAATAATGTGATGTGGTGCATGACGATATTCAAAGTATTCCTTTGTCTGGGGAGCCAGATTGGCAAAGTATAGTACCAAAACTTAAGAGCCAAAAGATAAACTTTTCTTTTTCTTTTTCTTTTTTTTTTTAAAGAGAGAGGGACAGCGCACGAGAGAGAAAGACAGAATCAATTTTATTTAGTTTCTCATGGACTTTCGTTGCTCACACACATCATTGGGTACGTGATGCTGGGGTTTCAACCCGCGTATCTGCGCATGCAAGGCAAGCGCCGCAACAGCTGAGCCACCGCTCCAGCCCAAACTTTTCTTTTAGTAAAAGACTGGGAAAAGCAATTCAAAAGGGAACTTCTTGACTGCAGGCAATTAAATATACAGGCCAAACAATTCCAGGAATTAGTATACATGGGAAGATTTGGAAACAGATTCTATTAAAAGACAATAAAAGAAGAACTTCTTCCGTCACTGTTTTTTATTTAACCAACATGACGACAAAACTTGTATACAGATGGTATTTTTTTTTTATTTAAAGAGAGAGGGATAGTGAGAGAGAGTGAGTGAAAGACAGAGTGAGAGAACGAATTTTATTTAGTTTCCCACATGGCCCTCATTGCTCCAACACTGCGTTGTGTATGTGGCACTGGGGTTTGAACCCTCATCCTCACATATGCCAGGCAAGTGTTGTAACCACTGAGCCACTGCTCCAGCCCCTACATACGATATTTTAAAGGAAATTATATATTTTTAACTGAAAGATTTCCATTCACTAATTCTTTTAGCAATTAACCGATCCACCTTTGAGGGCTGGAGCGGTGGCTCAGCGGTTACAGCACTTGCCTGGCATGCGTGAGGATGTGGGTTCAAACCCCAGCACCACGTACGCAGCAAAGTATTCAACAAAAGCCACATGAAAAACTACATAAAAACTGACTCTGTCTTTCTCTGTCTCTCACTGTCCCTCTCTCAAAAAAAAAAAAAAAATCCACCTTTGGTTCAATTACTACTAAACTGAGGTTGTTTCACTCTTGCAAAGCAAAGGTCATATATATTAAGATCAAAATTACAGTAAGCAATGCAAACACAAAATAATCTGATGATGACCTAAGATGAATACTACTACCTTAACTTAATTCTCAGTCTTCTTGAAAAGAAGGGTAAAAGAATGAGCAATAAGAATTATAACCATTTCATTTTCTTATTTTAGCAAAAAAAACTTTCAAAAAACTATAGTTATATGATCACCTAATTGCTTTCTGAAGTACCAAGCACATACATGGTGCTACATTATGAATGGGTCACCTAAAATACATATTGAGACTTCATTGCCAGTTAGATAGTATTATGATTGGGGTCTTTAATAAGTGGTTGTTATGATAGCAGAGTCTTCATAACCGTTTCAAAACAGGTTGAAGTGAGAATCCTTTTCCTTTCCATCACTTCCACTATGTGAGGTCAGTGTTCATCCCTTCCAGAAGATGTAGCAACAGGAAACCATCTTGGAAACAGAGAGTAAGCCCCCACTAGACACCAAACCTGCTGATAGTGCCTTGATTTTGGACTTCCCAGACTCCAGAATTATGAGAAATAAATCTCTATTATTTATAAATTACCCAAATGAAGGCATTTTATTATAGGAAAAGGCATAAAGTAAGACATGCACCTAAAAAGAGAATATCATGTCTGATAAGCATAACATCAATATTTCAGTTAGATATAAAAAGCCAAAGACTGAGTGAGAGATAAATATTGAAAAAAATCAAGACATAGTTTTTAACCTTTGTTAATTCCTTCTTTAAAAAACTTTCCCCAATATTCCTAAATTGTGTTGACTTCATAGCAATATACCAACTTAAAAAAAAATGAAATTCTTAGCCCAAATTTCCTCAAAGCCAAGTTTGTATATGCCTCTCCCCTGCTCTATATTCTGGGACATTTTAGTATTCTTCAAATTAGACCAGAAAGGCAGCCACTTGTTTGTATGATAAAAGAATTCTTCCAATGACTGAAAGAAAAATGACAAACTATGTGACAAAATCAATATATACGATGAGAAAATAAAGAAAAAGCACATATAGAAGTAAGGCAACAAAGAACTCACTATTAAAATGCAATTTTAACAAAGCCTAGTGATTTTATGTAGAAGACTTAGGTAATGAAGTCTTTATTTTCTTGAGAAAAAGAGCACATTTAATTCATTTAAAAACCTTAACCATTTCTGATCTAAAAAATAACAGTTTTGGCTCTTAATTACCCACAAACAAACTTATAAGCAACTACAGCATACCTCAGAGCTGCATCACTCTTAAAACATGGAGGAAAAGCAAGCCATCTTACTGACCCATTCATCAAGTCATATCACTAATCAAATTCTTTTCTGAGACTTTCCTTTAAAGAAAATGTTATGTCAATACCTTTGTAGAATTACATGGGATATAAATAAGTATGAATAAAATTTTGCATTTTTTAATTCTAGGGACAAATGATTACACTAAACATGCTTTTCCATTTTGGAAAGGAGGAAGTAAAGAGTATAATTTATAATTACTCAGCATAAAATACTACGATCAACTCTTTATCTCAACCTACACAGCTATGCTAAGCTATTTTCAGTTCCTGGAACCAGCCATACTTTCTTTACCTCTGGAACTTAACACATGCATTTTCTCCTAAGTACTTTCTCCCAGTCCAAATATTCATATTCACATAATCTCCCCAGCTCTCTGATACCCTGTTTAGTAACCCTTCTTAAAGAAATTACTGGCCAAAACAAATCTGAGCTTATTTAACATACTACATTATTATTTAATGGTCTGTATCTCTTGATACAAGAAGTATCTGGTAAATCTCAATCACAAAAAGAGAAAGTATGAGGAAATTGTACCTTAGGGAGCTAGAAATGAGACTATTATAACACTTATATGTTAAGGTGAAATCAGAGGTTTTTGTGTGAATTACAAACACACACACACACACACACACACACACACACAGCAACAACAACAAAATCAAGTGAGAGAAAAGTAACGCAAAATGAACCTGAAGAGAAGCAGGGGCCAGGTGAAAGGCCTACGTAAGAAGAGTATGATGGTCTGATGGCATTTTTAACACAGTTATTTTGAGCTGAGGGTAAAGAGACTGAGACTTTAATTTCTAGAAATGAAGGAGACACAAAATCTTGAGGAACCTTCTTTGTACTGAACACCTAAAAATGCTGTATAAAATTTAAAAATCATCTTAAGTTTTATCAATTCTCCCAAATTCATATGTTGAAGTCCTAGTACCTAATATTTGGAGTCTTTTGGGATGTAATTAGGTCCAAATGAGGTTTTTAATGATGGTATTAAAAAGAGGAAGGAGGTGTAAGATCTCTTGCTGCATGAACAAAACAAGGAAATGCCATGTGACAAGTGATCTGACCAGAACCTAACTATGCTGGCACCCTGATCTTGGACTTCTAGGCTCCAAAACCATGAGCAATAAATGACTGTTGTTCAAGTCATCTAGTCTGTGGTAACTTGCTTTAGCAACCTGAGCTAACCACCATCTCGTTAAATACATAACTATAAGAAAACAAAAGAAATTTTGAAGGCCAAAAACATGAGAGACAACAAAATACAAAAAGGTTACTGAGCACTGAAGCAAAAAACTAGGATAACTACAGGATGATATGCTGACTGATAAAATAATAAAACTATCCAAATTAAGCAGTATTTATATATAACCAAAGTTATAAGCTCAAAACCAAAACAATTATTGGAAAGAAATAATACCAAATTAAAAAAACATATGTAGATGTTCTTTGCTATAGACAATTTTAGACAAATTTTCTGAAAATAATTCCATGGTTTGTATTGCTAACAGCACCTTAGTTGACTGTTTTTTCTTTCCAATTGATCTGGCTATATCTTTCAATTGTATGTGCAATCATTACACCACTCAATAAATTTTCATTTTACATAGTCATTCAACTTCAGTGGCTTGCAGTGAAAGAACCCATTGGTACTTATTTCCATACTTAAAGTAAAACATATGATATATCCATGCAGGTGAATTAATTTCACCCTACATTTACATTATCTATCCCTAAATGAATCACAGTGTTGTTGAGCGAACTTAAGACTAAAAGTTTAATTTCCATGTTCAAGAAACTTAACTTGAAAATTTAGAACTTACAAGCAAAGAAGTAAACTCAGTATAAATGCAATTCTCTTCACGTGATTTACCTATTATAATAATATTCAATTCATCTAAACATCGTTTAGCTTTCATTTTTGTCTTATGCTAAGGGTGTAAAACTTTATACATCCCTTTGTTCCTGGATTCCTCCCAGGGGTCTAGTGTTAGCACATACTTGTTACTCAATATGTGCTAAGAGAGATCATAGTTGTTTTAATCAAGATTACCCTTAATTTGAGAGTAGATGTTATTTAATCCTACTTCTGTTTTGTCAAGGGCAAGGTAACAATCTGTTCTTTGGAAAACAAAAAGACCCTCCAAGTTTAACCTTGGAACCTGTATTTTAGTACCTCACTGATTCTTTCACAGGAAAATTGAAATTTTTGTTTTAGTATTTTAAAAGCTTCAACAAAAAATAAATAGCTAATTAATGTGATTTCTAGGAAACAAAAAAGTGGAAATTCTCCTTTAAAAAAGAACAAAGCCAGGGTTGGAGCAGTGGCTCCGTAGTTACAGTGCTTGCTACCCATCATGCATGAGTACATGGGTTCAAACCCAGGACCCATGTACACAGCAAAGTGTCAGAGCAACAAAAGCCATGTGAAAAACTCAATAAAAATTGTCCTTCTCTCTTTAAAAACAAAAGAGAGAAAGAGAGAGAGAGAGAACGAACAAAGCCAGGGCTGGAGTGGTAGCTTGGCAGTTATGGCGCTTGCCTGGCATGCACAAGGCCTCTGGTTGAACCCCAGTATCACATATACACCAAGCATAAGAGCAATGAAAGCCGAATGAAAACAAAATAAAAACATTGATTCTCTCTTTCTCCCTCTCTCTTAAAAAAAAAAAAAGCTGGGGCTGGAGCAATGGCTTAGTGGTTTCGTTTGCCTGGCATGTGTGAGGAGGACACAGGTTCGAACTTCAGCACACAATGAAGTGTCAGAGAAACGAAAGACACATGAAAAACTAAATAAAATTGATTCATTCTCTCTCTCTCTCTCACTGTCCCTCTTTCTCTTTATAAAAAAGAATGAAGAACAACAAAGTCCATGCAGAAAGAGTTTCCAAGATACAAACAAAATTAAAGATACCCCTAAAACTGGAATTCTTTCCTTTTTGGGGGGGAGTGCACTAGGGATTGAACCCAGGGGCACTTAACCACAAAGCCACATACACAGCCCTTTTTATTTTTTATTTTGAAACAGGGTCTCACTAAGTTGCTGAGGCTGGCCTTGAACTTACGATCCTCCTGTGTCAGCCTCCCAAGCCACTGGGATTATAGACCTGTGCCACCACACCTGGTTAGCCTGGTATTTATTTTATTTTATTTTTTTTTAAAGAGAGAGGGGGACACTGAGAGAGAGAAAGAAGCAGTTTTTATTTAGTTTTCCATGTGGTTTTCGTTGCTCTGACACTTCATTGTATTCATGGTGCTGGGGTTTGAATTCAGGTCCTCGTGTATGCCAGGCAAGCGCCTTAACTGCTGAGCCACTGCTCCAGTCCCTAGATTGGCATTTTATTATTATTATTATTAAGAGAGAGGTCAGTGAGAGAGAGAGAAAGAGGGAAACAATTTTTATTTAGTTTTTCATGTGTTTTTCGTTGCTCTGAGACTTCGTTGTGTAAGTGCTGCTGGAGTTTGAACTTGCGTACTGGTGCATGCCGGGCAAGTGCCCCAACTGCAGATTCACCACTCCATCACTACACTGGTGTTCTTAATCAAAGGGTCCCCAGAAGAATAAAAGGAATTTCTTCTGAAACTACTTATAAAATGTTAGACTCTGGATGTCATACACTTTAAAATATTTAAAACGATTCATTTATCTTAAATGAAATTAAAACACTGTTTCAGAAAGCTAAAATCTTTAATGACAAGGGGCTATAACAGTAGTTCTTCCCTGTTCCAGAATGCCTGGAACAAACTGGTCGAAGCAGGCTGTAGTTTATTGAACTTATTGAATGTCAGTCAGTCAAAGTGTTGCTTTTCTGAGTTTACTGAAACCTTAGCCATAGATTTTTTTTTTTAATTCACATAAAGGGAAGTAAAGTTATTTTATTTGGGTAAAAGTCTGACAATCACTATTAACAACAGCTTAGAGACTTAAGGACACTGAGATAGGACTCTTGTTACTAAATAGAAGGAATCTGACTCATTCAAGTGGCTGGAATGGAACCAGTGGGATAAGAAGCCTTTGGTTCTTATAGCAAAGCTTATGAGCTCCTCAGACTCACTAGCTTTACATTTAACATTTTCTACTTAACTTTGTTAAAGGGCAGTGTGGCCAAACCCAGCAGAGTGAAAAAGCTGATGACTATGATTTCATTCTACAAAATCCTCTTCAGAAAAGTTCTTTTCACAGTCACAAAAAAATTATATAAATGAAATCGTACGTAGTCATATTTCCAATGCCAACTCAGTTGGCATTCCCCAAAAGATTGTAACAGAATTAAATGTCATTGTGGGGCTTTAGGGGCTTATACAAAAACATTAATTCAAAGAGTTAATTTCTGGCATATAAAGTCCAGAAGCATATGAATGTTCTTTTAATGAAGTAGATCTTGCTAGAAAGCTACATACAACAACTCACAACCCATAGTCTCCACTCCATATAAAACTCCACAGTAAAAACAAAAACAAAAAACCTTAGTTTTAAACCAAACCTCTACTAACTTTAAACAAACAAAAAGTTTTAAGGGGCTGGAATAGCGGCTCAGCAGTTAGAGTGCTTGCCTGGCATGCACGAGGACCCAAGTTCAAATCCCAGCACCACATATACAACTGGATGTTGGAGAACCAGAACCAGGTGAAAAATAAATAAAAATTGATTCTATCTCCCTTTTAAAAAAAAAGTTTTAAGTTTCTTGTGATAAGAGTAATAAACCTTTATTTTAAGAAACTATCCATACTTCTAACATTCATGTCTGCTTAAGCCACCATTTGGGCACTTTTTTTTTTCTTTTTGTTTGGCACTAGGGATTGAACTTGGGACACTCTCCCACTGGGCCACATCTCCAGCCCTTTCTATTGCTTATTTTGAGACTGTGCCTTGATCTTCCTGCTTCAGTTTCCTGAGTTGCTGGGATTACAGGTGTGTGCCACCAGGGCTGGCTATTACGGCACATTTTTTCTATGAACACACATTTATGTGCATGTGCAGTATGGAATTGGGATATCAAGACTATTATAAAATATTGAATACTTGATACTTGTCCACGTTATTATATATCTTTGGAAAATGAAAAATTTAATGGTTTCTTTCTTTCTTTCTTTCTTTTTTTAAGAGAGAAGGACGGTGAGAGAAACAGAGAAAGAGAGAAACAATTTCATTGAGTTTTTCACCTGGCCTTTGTTGCTCCAACACTTAGTTGTGTACGTGGTGCTGGGGTTGAACCCAGGTCCTCGTGCTTGCCAGGCAAGCGCTGAAACCGCTGAGCCACCGATACAGCCCCTTTAATGGCTTCTTAATGTTCTTTCACATGGACATTCTACAGTTTATTTCATATTATTTGGAATTTACATTGATTTTCAACGTTTTGCTACTTTAGACAGTGCTAGAAAAAACTGTTACACATGCATTTTTTTGCTTATAATCTGATTATTAGGACAATTAAAGTCAAAAGTATATGAGAATATTTACAATTTTATTTTAATTTATTATTTTTATCTTTTGCTACTGGAAATTGAATCCTGGGGCACTTTCCCACTGAGCTACATCCCTAGTCCTTTTTATTTTGACAGGGTCTCGGTGAGTGGCTGAGGCTAGCCTTCAACTTGTGATCCTCTTGCCTCAGCCTCCTCAGTCACTGGGATTACAGGCATGGTGACACTGCACCCGGCAAGAATATCTGTAATTTTAAAAGGGGACAATAAGAAAGTCCGAGCACTTAAAAATCACAAAATTATTGCTAA
>PVKS010026294.1:0-28827 GCA_004027875.1 Aplodontia rufa | reverse complement strand
AGCTTCAGCTCACTATGAAATGCATTAAGCTGTGTCTCTCAGAACCAACACTGGCCTATGAGATCCAGAGCCAGGTGTCCCTGGCTTCTCTGTAGAACATACCAACTGTGGGAACCTGGGATTGGGTGAAGGTCACCCCCGAGCCTCTGCCCTGTTGCTCCCTCAATGTGCATTGGACTCTGATCAGTCTCTAAGACCATTTGTCCTCAAAACTGGTTGTCCCTGGTGGAAGTCACGTGGTTTAATCAACTATTTCACAAATCAACCAAACAAGAGTGCCAAAGCAAGGAAAGTTACTGCCGTGGAGAACCCATCGAATGCTCTGGAAAAGGTGAGCAGCAAGAATGCTAATTTAACACAGGTGGGCGTGTAAAAGAATAAAAACATTTATGAAACATTGCACGCTCCACACTCAGATTTCTTACCAAATATTTTCTCTAATTCAAAGAAACTAAAGTTAAAAAAAACTGATACAAACTAGGCACAACGGACAAGAATCACATAGAACCTCATTCACCCTAGGGTTACTCAAATCGAATAGTCTCAATCCCACCTCCAAAAGGCAAAGAATGCATCACTTTTAGGTAAACATTTCAAGTCAAAAATTTATTTAAATAAAAATAAAATCTTGTGTCTTGATAGATCATTGTGGTTCCTCTTTTCTCCTCTCACTGTTAAATTCGTACATCTGAGCCCTTCCAGTGAATCAACCTTTTCTTACCATTAATAATGGCTATTTATTATAGACTTCTTTGTCCCTCATCATTTCTTTTCTTTTGCTGTGTCTCATCTTTGGCTCTTTCACTTCATCTCTCATCTTTCTAGTTTGCGTTCTTTAAGATTCTTTTAGAAATAGATTCGGAGGAAGATAAATTCTCTAAGACCTGGAGAGTCAGACCAATATCTTTACATCACCTTCACTTTTCATGGATAAGCATGGAATTCTGGGCTCATTGCAAGTTTCCCTGAGTGTTTTGTAAATGACAATTTCATGACCTCTGACATCAGAGCTGTAAATGGAAAACCTGATGTCAAGTCAATTAACATTACATTTCTGGTGATTTATCTTACTTTTTTAAAGGTTTGTAGCTATTTATTTACAAGTATGCATTTAACACAATGAAATAAACAGTGATATATTGAAGTATCCTAGTTAGCAGTATAGCAATCGGTATCATTTTGATGGTTATATTAACGGTATCATTTTGATGGTTATATTGTTTTGGATATATTATTTTAAACAACAAACTGCACATAAAATTATTGCTGATAAAATTCTTGGTCATAATACTATTAAGGGATACAATACATAATTTGGAAAGATAATTGCTTAAATTTTGAACATGGAAGTGAATTCATTTGGACAGAATCAGAGTTCATCATAATCTGAGGGGTGGAGGGAGTTCTTTTCCAAATGATATCTTTCAGGTTAACAGAAGAAAAGGAAGTATAGTTTATCTTAAAGGATAACGGGCAGTTTGTTTTTTCAGGTAGAGCACATTCCCAGAATCTTCAGATTTCTCAGTAGAATTATTACATCACCAAGCACAAATGAAGCTGATGAAGCTGCCCCATCAATTTTTTCTGCTTCCAAAATTATCCTTCTAAACACATCAGCAGCAGCATGAATATCCTTAGCAGAAGACTTAAAAAACACATTCCAAGAATCTGCCAAAGCTTTTCCTCCTTCGTAACTAATCACCCTTTCTGTATGCAAGTTTTTCTTATTTTTAAACAACAGAATAGATGTTTGCAATTCCCCACCATATCTAACAATTTGCTGTGGATAACTTCAGTGACTTCAAAACTTTTGATTGACGGAACAGAGTACTCAAGAACATAACCAGTGACATCTATGGAGTAGGTCTGAGGACATCTGTCTACAAGTGGAAGATGCTGTTCGAGTCAATTCATTGCGATCAACTTTGTCAAAGTGTTTTCTATGATTGGATCGTAGGTGTCAAAACACTGAGGACTTCCCTGCCACAGCTTTTTATTTACCTAGTCTTCCCATCGCGGTGATTGGACAACTCCAGCCTGCCTGGGTGATGATGCATGGAAACTCCATCTCCCGTTGGAGGCGGTCAGGAGGCAGAGCAGGGGGCAGGGCTGGGAGTTAAAATTAGACCTCTGCTGCTGCAAAGTTGGGCACTCAGGCTTATCCTGCTTAACCTGTAACATTTCCAAGCTTACCTTCTTCCACGATGGCCTGGAACTCACACTACGTTTCTACATAGGCGAATCTGTAAAGCCCTCTTGCCACTCTGCAAACCTTGCCAACCTTGATTTTTGTTTTTTTGCTTGGTTTTGTGAGTGTTTATTGTTGTTTTTGTTTTTTCTTTTCAATTTAGGGAACCTCAGACATCATTATTCAAAATGTTGGTCTCCGGGGTCTGTGTCTCTTGCTTCTTATATTTCTTTCTTTTTCGATTTCTTTGTCCATTTATGCTGTGTTTCGGATATGTCTTTCAGCTAAGTCTCCCAGTAACTATTTCATGTGTTTATCCAAGAGGTGTTGTTCAATTCAGACTCTTGATTCTTTTTTTTTCTTTCTTTTCAGTGCTGGGATGGAAGCCAAGGCCTCAGGCATGGAAGGCAAGCTCCCCCTCATGGAGCTACACCCCAGCCCCTGCTCTTGACGCCATCCTCAACTTTTATACTTGCTCTTCTCTTTATAGTCCCCCTTTTCTCTCTGTAAGAGTTTGCTTGCTAAGTGTGTCTGTCAGATAGAAATCTAGTCATCCCGAAATGCCTTTTTATGCTCAGTGGTTGTGATCACGTTGCCCCCACATCTTACAAACAGATAAGTTCTGGTGTTTGTTGAGTACCTACCATGTGCATGCCATGTGGAGTGACCCAAAGTCCTAGCTAGTCCACTGAAGGGTTTCCCAGGACACAGAGCTCTCGGTGCTGAAGCAGGAATGTTCCACAGAGCCACATGTGAGTTCTGCTTATGTCCTCTATGAATGCTGACACCAGACTTCCTGTCCAGACACATAGCTTTTTTATTCTGCCTTAGCTTGGGTTTTTGTTCCATTTCTCTGTTGTCTATATAACTCATCTTGTTCCTTGATTGAAACCCATCTTGGACATCATTTCTTGGTGACATCCAGAAATTCCTCTGTGTCCTACCTGCTCTTGTTATACTGCAGGAAACACTGTCTCCATCCTCCTTCCTGATTAGTCACCTGCTGGGGGAAGGGGAAGTCACAGCTGCAAACTCTGAAGTGCTGGCAAATGTCCTGACTTATTCCTTCAATCAGCACAGTTATTATGAGTACTCACTATGAACTCACAGACCAGGAGGGGCATCAAACATGAGCCTACGCTCGTATCTGACGGAGCCTAGATTTCGACCCAAGTGTGCTGGTCAAAGTTGAATACTCACATTCCGTTAATGTCTCCTACAAATTACTTTTCTAATTAAGTGCCTGCTTATTAAAGATGCAATCTGTCACTGCATGGGTGATACCCGACTATATTCCTGTCTCTTTTTCACTTTGTCCAGATGTTGTTTACAAGATGTGTTTCTTCAAGATTCGACTCTGCCATCGGAGCCTGCCATCCTCCAGCCTTGAGTAGCCAGCCAGCTGATGGCTACTCTACGAGTCACTGGGTATAGGGGAGCTTTCGGGGGGTCTCCACTTAGCATAGTTTATTTTTCTAGATTGAATGAGCCAATTGTCATTGTAGCTCTGGAAGGATTTCTATTTACAGCAATTGATCTGTCTGTTCTCTATATGGACAAAGACAAATAAGAAATTGCTGCCTTTGAAGAGAAAAAATCCTCCATACCTAGGCGGAACAGCCAGGGTGTGCAATGCTCTTGCTAGAAGCACTAACTCGTTGGGAATGGGCGTAGGGAACTCACTGTCGAGTACATGTCCAAGAAGTCTAGAACCCTGGAGTCACAAAGGGACTCACACTCTCCACTCTTTTCTTCTTAGTTGTAGTTCACAGAAACATTTACCATCATGTCCTTAGGCTCCTGTTCCCACCTCATTTCCTGCCACCCATACTATGCTAACCTTCTTAAACTCATGTCCGTGTGATAAACTCATGAAAACCTCTAACTTGCCATTCCCTGCACACCTGGCTCTTTCATGTCCTTTCTATTCTTTCAGATCTCCTGGCTCCTACAATATAGATTTAGCCTTTCTTGGAATGAATCATCCTGTAGCAAGAAGGAAATGGGCAGGGATGCTGGTTGGGTTCTTTGGAGGTAATCAGAGAGGGATGATATCTGTGAATACTCTTCTATTAATTTTGTGTCCAATAAAACAACAATCCCATATTACTTATCCAAATTTACTGTTTATTACAGCAAGCACCGTGTTGTTTTTCTTAAATGGTCCCAGTGAGTCTGATGAGGTCTTACTATGACCATTATCTTAATGTGCTCAGGCTACTATAATAAAACACCAGTGGCCAATGTCTTGTTAACAACAGAAATTTATTTCTTCTGATTCAGGAGGATGTGAAGCCCAAGATCAAGGCAAGAGCAGGTTCCATGACTGGTGAGGGCCCATTTCCTGATTGATAAATGGTGACTTGGTACTGTATCCTCCTGTGGTGGAAGAGGCAGGGCAGGTCTCTAGGGTCCTTTTTATATGAGGACATTAATCCCATTCTTGAGGCTTTGGCTCATGATTTGTCACCTCCCAAGACCCTACATCCAAACATTGTTGATGATTAGATTTCAACATATGAATTTCTGGGAGACATGGGCACTCCGACCACAGTGCCCACATTGCCATGTAGGAAGCTGCACTCCTCGGAGATGAACAGTTTTCCCAGGCCCACATCATCGGTCCTTGGAATCTGAGTTGCGTTTGAACTCTTCATTTAGCCTTTCGATGAAACATCACCTATCCAAATTTCTGTTTTCCAAAAGAACTTTGCAAACGGAACTTGCTCAGGTCCTCAGACAGCAATGAGGTTGAATAAGACTTTGAGTTTGTGTTCAAGGAATAGTCTTTATCCACATTTTTCAAACATTTGCCTGGTGCTTTCTGAGTGCCAGGCAGCATCCTCATTTGTGAGCTGGGGTTGAACAGTGGTGGGAAGCTCATAAGCAGGAAGGTGCTATGGTTTGGCAACAGACAGTCTTGGGTTTATCCCTTCCCCTATTGTTTTGTGACTTTTGGTTCCACTTTTATTAATGCCAGGTAGCATTTTACAAAAATGCCTAGGGTTGTTACTGAATCAGGAACGGTGCAGTTCAGTTATAGGTGTTCTCTTTCCCTCAC
The DNA here is from genome assembly GCA_004027875.1 of Aplodontia rufa. Classification (NCBI taxonomy): domain Eukaryota; kingdom Metazoa; phylum Chordata; class Mammalia; order Rodentia; family Aplodontiidae; genus Aplodontia; species Aplodontia rufa. Next base: position 23,578 of record PVKS010026294.1, on the reverse strand, counting down.
CTCTTGTCCCTTAGAGCTCTTGGAGCTGCGTCTCTAGTGGAAAGAAAGCGGATGAGCTTCGGATCACAGTTCACTTTTGATTTCTGTAAATGGGATGAGCTGAAAGTGAAATGTAGCCCCAAGAAAATTGGAATGATAGAGAGCAAGTCACACATAACCTTTAACTTATGCTCCAATAGCAAAATGGTGGTCAGGAAGCAGTCCAGGGCACTTCCTGTTCTCCAATAGCAAAATGGTGGCCAGGAAGCAGTCCAGGGTACTTCCTGGGGCCCCAGGCTTCCTCCTTTCCTCTTGATTGAATAGTCTCCTTTCCTGAGCTGGGTAATGACTGTTCAAAGCCACAGACTAGGTTGCAGCAGAGTCAGACCAACACTTCCATCTGCCAGACACTTTGTCTCCTACTGTGTTCAGCCTCACTGTCCCCTGAGAGCCCAAATGCTGAGCGGCTTTTGTGACACAAGCACAGTGAGTGGAGTTTTTCCAGGGGGTACAGAGGGCCTCTGCTGTAGACACAGACCTGGCATGTGGAGGACCTGCCAGCTCAGCAAAGCAGTCACACTGGCCCAGAAAGGATCCAGAAGAGACTCTCATTGAACCACCTGGATCACGTGCCCGCCCCTGACTCCAGCCTGAATTCCTCTAGAACTCTGAGGACGTTTCTCTACTGGTGATAAGAGTAGAGAACTATGCAGACCAAAACAAACATGGAAGAGAGTGAGACAGACCCTAATGGTTGATCGCTTGGGAGAGAGGTAGGGAGAAGGTGCCCCTAGTTCCCTTGGCTCAAGAGAATTACTAGTCCATGTCCATGTGTATCTTTGCAAAAAAAAAATCAAGGACTAGTCAGGAAAAGGCCCTCCCCAGGGCTCTCAGAAGGAGGACATTGCATATGTAAATAAGTAACTCAAATGATGGAGGGTGGAAAGCCATCTAGACCAAGGGGCATCCACAGCAGGGGCTGCTCAGAGGACCAGGCCCTGTGAGGAGAAGTCCACCTGCTGGAACTCAAGCCATTGCTGGAGGTGTTCAGGTAGGGATTGGGAGCAAGCTCTCACTTCCTCCTGCTTCAGCCAACTAATCTTCCCATTGTCCCCAAAGCTAGGTAGCAAACAAGTGGTGGATAGCAGCAGCACAGGGATGGGAAGGAGGTCTGGGGTCACAGGCAGGGCCACAGCTGGCCTGAAGGAGTCTGCTCTTTAATCAGCCTCTCCTGTGACTGAGAGGAGCCTGGGTGTTGGAGAGTGAGGCCCTCCTGCTGGTTCCCTGCCAGGTGGCCAAGAGGTAAAAGGGTGGGGAAGGAGATTGTGTGCCTTAGCCGACTCCCTCATGACGCTTAATTACGTAGATTGTCTAAATTACGGCCAGAATGTCTTTTTATTTTTATTTAAGATAACATGGATGAAAGCGAGAGTCCCCTTCTGCAGGGCTCTCTGGTGGTGCCACCCGCTGAGCACGCTTGATTGACTTCTAGTGCCTCAGCTCGATGGAGGGCTTGCCACCTCCATTTCACCAAGGAACACATAAAACGAAGCTCTGAGAGGACAGTCTGTAGTTATATCAGACCGTGCAACACTACTGAGCCCAAAGTCCACGTTCTTGTTCTTCCCAATCGCCCGCATCAGCCACACCACTGCAAGAAATGGGGGTTGGAGACACATTTGGCAGCTGCTCAGAGCACACAGGGAGTCTCCGCTTCTGCAGCAAAGACCCAAAAAGGAAAGAATCTTAAAAAGAGGGAAAGAACAGCAGCAACAACACACCTGGCTTTGCATTTTGATTCAGGATAAAAACTAATTTCAGCAAAAGGTTCAAGGAGCGTTGCTTCGCATCCTGAAATGCACTGGGGCCCCAGGAGCCACAGCAGCTCTGCTGGGATCTTGGTTTTCCTTGTGTCCCCTGCCTGTCCTGTCCTGTGAGTTGTGTTCTCCCTCTTCTCTTCCTTGGGAACCCAGGTCCCCTCCTGGGACATCTGTAGTGGAGAACAAAGGAGGTTCGGTGTCGTGGATGGACGAGGTCACAATTACTAAAATCAAATGAAACGAAGAAATGAGAAGTCCTCAGGATTCCTTCTCAGGGTAATTCAGCAGCTCCCACCCCAACAGGAGGAGCAAAGGTGCTTTCCAAATTGTCTTCAGGCGGGAAGCACAGCTGTGGGACCAAGGCCTGTGGCCTCGCCTCTGACCCTGCCTAGAGGGGCTGCAGAGGGGCTCACTCGTCTTTTGTTCCTGCTTCCCTTTCAAAATAAATCTGGCAGCATCCAGGATGTTTAAAGAGTGTGACTGAGTGGCTCTTGGGGAGGCAGGTGGCAGCAGATGGGCAAGTGTGAAAATGTGATCTCCCTGGGAAGTCACACTAGGCACCGAGCACCGCTGGAACTGCCACCTCTGAGGCGAGTGCTTGCAGCTATGGCCACAGAACTGGGAGTAACATTTGGCTTTTGGAACTGAATGGACAGGGTATCCCGGAGATTGGGGGCTGAGCCCCTTACAGGATTCCTCCCAGCTAAATCACTTTGTTTATACTATTTTGAAAACGAGATGCAGCTGAAAAATTTAATTACTATTCATTGTGGAATTTTATGTCTGAAGAGGTATTTGCATCAACAGATCTGGGGTGGGGTAGATGGTGTGCTTACAGTTACCCCTTCTACCCCAGTGACGTCCTTAATTGATCTGGTGAGCCATCCTGGCACAAACTAAACCAGGTAAGGAGACAAACCAGAAAAGCGAACCAACTTGATTTAATAAATAAGACTCATGCCGGGCAATGTTCTGATCCTGAAGGAAACAGGTAGAAGGAGGCAGCTTGTCTTTGCACAGGAGCCTGAGCTAACAGGGAGAAGGTAAGGGATAACCTGGTTCTCTTTGGTGCACTGGAGCCCTGCAGCCCTATGACAGGGGCCTGAGGCCACTCTAGCACCTGCCGCAGCCCCAGACTGAGTGGAAGGAAGCAGCCCCAGTCAGAGAAGGGCTATTCACACTGGACTTTGAAAAACAGATTCTATACTTTGCCAAGTATGGACAAATGAAAATACTCTGCAGTGGGGTGCAGGGGGCACAGTTCAGGGAGTGTGGGGCAAGGGGGAGGGTGTCAGCTGAGAAGTGGGGCTCAGGAAGGCGTGAGGCGGATTGCCTGGGGCTGTGGTTCTCCACTCTCTGTGTGCCTTCTCTGTGCCTCTGGAGTCAGGTATGGTCTTCACCTTCCCTTCCAGATGCTAAACATGAGGGCCTGAAGCCTAGGGTCTCTTAGAACCAAACCTCCGTGAACCTGTAAACTGCACTGAACACACTTCAGATCTTCAGTCCCCTGGTCATTCAGCATTCACACTGAAGCAACTATGCTTTTTGGAATTTCTTTTTAAGTCATTTGTATGCTTACATGCTTATATTCTCATCAAAGAAATCCCAAACCTCAGAATCTCACATTGAATCACAAGATACCCCTGGATTCCTAGAGGGCAAAATTACTTCTGATATTTTAAATAAAATTTTCCTTAGGACATCCTCGTACCCCTATGATTGTTTATTCAGTTTCACAGTTCGGTTTGGAAAGTCTTTTAGTTTCTTTTTCCAGACTGGAGGCCTGACTTTCACTTTCTCTTTATCCTGATGACAACCCACATTCCCCAAGAAATGAAAGTCAGAAGGAAAATTCAATACCTCGGTTCAAGAAGGACTAAGCAGAGGGGGCACCAGTCCTTTTTAAGTATATTTCAAGAAGGACTGAGGTGGCCCTGGATACCTGGCCTCCGACACCAGGAAGACAAACAGATGCATGCGGATCTCAGCCTACTTCTCCCCATGGCGCAGAGACGAGCTGGGGGTCTGGGAGGCTGGCTTCTCCACTGTGATTTGTGGGCAGGCAGCACCATCGATTCCCATCTCAGCTGCTTCCATCATCTCTAGAGGGTGAGCTCAGGGCGGAACGCTGGGGAGCAGGGGACCACAGAAATCGAAGTCTCCAGACCTGGGCTGATGCTGAGTTCCTGAAGGATGAGTCATCCAGGAAAAATTAATAATGAAAATGGCTAATTTATAACTGGGCGCATCCCGAGAAAGGGCGTGGAAGGATTGGGTCATTGTAGCTTTGCTCATTAATAATAGATCCGACCTGAGTTATGAATCTGCACACAACCGAGTCGTTGAGAGGTTGGCAGAGCTGCCACGCTGGACCGCGGAGTGCAGATCGGGGTGGAGGGGCACCACCTGCCCAGGTTGTGCTGGCACCAGCCTCTTCCTGCCACCTGAGTATAGAGTCCACCCTGTGGCCAGCTCAGCTCGGACAGTGCCTACATGCTTCCTCCTCCTCTTCCTCTTCTTCCTGTTTTCTACCCCTCCTTATCTTCCCCTCCTGTGCACTTCCTCTCTGCCTTCGCAGTCTGTCTGACCTTTCTCTCTTTACTAATTATTGGTCTCCCTCCTCCTTTTCTTGTCCTTTTTAGTCCACTTTGTATTTCACTAACCGAATGCTTGAGCCTGGGAGCCTTGCAAAGAACAGAAGCTCCTTCTCACAGTTCTGAGGCTGGAAGTCCAAGGTCAGGGCCCTGGCATCTGGTCTGCCCTCATGGAAGAGAGCAGAAGGGCCAGCCAGTGTGCTACCCTAGCGGCGTTATTGAGGAAGGAGCCCTCAGGACCTTACCACCTGCGGAACGCCCACCTCTTATTTGATTTTTTTTTTTTTTTTAGAGAGAGGGACAGTGAGAGAGACAGAGAAAGAGAGAAACTACTTTATTGAGTTTTTCACATGGCCTTAGTTGCTCCAACACTCAGTTGTGTACGTGGTGCTGGGGTTTGAACCCGGGTCCTCATGCTTGCCAGGCAAGCGCCGAAACCGCTGAGCCACTACTCCAGCCCAAACAATTTTTATTTAGTTTTTCATGTGGACTTCATCGCTCTGAAACTCCGCTGTGTACGTGGCGCTGGGGTTTGAACTCGCGTACTCGCGCATGCCAGGCAAGCACCATAGCCACCGAGCCATCACTCCAGCCCCGCCCACCTCTTAAGACTCTTCACGTTGGCAAAACCTGAATTTTGTAGATTACATTTCAATATGAGTTTTGGAGGCAACGAAAACATACAAAACACAGCACCTCCTTTTCCCATCCATTCTCCTTTTAATTTTAGCCATTCTTGGCCACCAAGGCAGAGAGCCAGGGCTCAGAACACTGAGTGGATGGACCTGTAGCACAGAGCTTCCTAGTCTAACGGGGGCCTCAATTACGCAGGGATGTTGCTCAAGCACAGATTCCGCTGGGGCTGGGACCAAATTCTGTAGCTCTCACGGGCTCCTGGGCTGTCCTGATGCCGCACCGAGGCTCTCCAGCAGGTCTGCCTCAAGTGCCCCACTCATCAGAGCGGGAGCCAGGGTCTCAGAGTCAAGAACTTGCCCTGGTTCATGCACTGCGAGCAGGTGGCCAAATGGGGGCTTGATGGCTCGCAAGGCGGGCTGTGTGGCCGCCTGTTGGTGAAACAGCGATCACCTCCTTTCCTCTTGCTTCTGGCTGCTGCTCTGCAGTTTTCCTGTCTGCAACTCAGTATGCAGAAATTTGGTTTTGCAATTTGAGGCAAGGTCAGAGCTAAAAGCTTGAACTCGGTTCTGGGTTTGGACTTTATCTCTGGCACTGATTGTCTCTGCAATTGGACAGGCCTCTTCACCTCTCTGCATGTCAGTCTTTACACTGATTGGTATTTTTCTCTAAGGGAATTGGGAGAATTTATCTGCAACTGATGTCCCAGAATATCTTCTTGGGGGATTCTCTACACAGTTATGCTTAAGCTCCTCCATCTCCATTTCAAAGCCTGAGGTCCTGACCAGCGAGGCTCGGCTTTCAAGGGGGCACCTTTTTGCATGAGGAAGGCGTTTTAATGAGCTGTTGCCCTTCCACTTCTGTGGCCAGCACACATCCCTGTGTGCATTCCTCCTTCTGGGTCATCAATAGATCAGAAGCCTGTGGCAGGTCAGACTGATATTAGTTCCCTGAGACCCCATGGAGGTATCTTCCAGGGGGGCTCACTGACTTCGAAGTCCACTTCCAACCTGGATTGTAAGCCACCTATGTCAGTGCAGCTCAAACAATCTGATGAATTAAAAGTTAACATGGGGGCTGGAGTGGTGGCTCAGCGGTTACGGCATGCATGAGTACGCAGGTTCAAATCCCAGCACCACGTACACAATGAAATCTTGGAGCAATGAAAGCAATGAAAAACTAAATACAAAATTGTTTCTCTCTTCCTCTCTCTCTCTCTCACTGTCCCTCTCTCTTAAAAAAAAGTTAATGTGGGCATTCAGCACTCAGTACCTCCATGTCCTTTAACACAAATGCAAACAACCAATCCTCAGGCAAGATCCTATTGGTCTCTGTTACTAATTTTCTGTCATTACAAACATCCTCTCATTGCTCTCATCTCCCCCGACCCCCTTGCACTTTTGACTTCATTTCCCAGAATGCACCTTGCTGCCTCCTTGACAGTCCTGAGCTGCTTGATGACACTGCCCAGTTAAGGAAATTGCTGCTCCAGGTATTCGAGGTGGGGTCCTGGTGAGCATGCATTTTTGCTCCAATCCTGTGAGTCACGCAGATCCTGAGTGTGCAGGCTCCTCTTGACACAGCAGAGCCTGTAAGTGTGCCCATTTCTGAATTTCCTCAAATATTTTTCTTGAAAAGTCTAAGCACTAGAGTGAGGCTGGAAGATATGGAAGGTGAAAGAGCTGGGCTTTATTTTGGAGTTGTGGATGTGGTGGGTATCATTTGCTGAATCTGGGCACAGAGAAGTCATTGTCCTTTTGAAGCTTCACTGTCCTCACATGAAGAGTGGAGATGAGAAGTTCACTCCTGTGGCACTTGGGTGGAGAGAAGCTCCCCTGGACCACTGGCTCTGCTGCAGTCCAACGCCCAGCCACCACACACCATTTCCCTCCTGCTTCTCGAGGCCAGATTTTCAACCCACTGAGCCCCGGGTTGCACACACACTCCTGATCCCAATCCCACCAGCAAAGCTCATATTCCACGTCATTTTAGTGGATTTTCACTTTGTTGTTCCATTTTCAAGACATCCGCCATAAAACTGAACATGTTTACATTCTGATTTCAGAAAGCAGGGAAGGTAAGATGCTCACTTACATTTAATTACAGGCCATGGTGTATGATGAAAATGGGTGGTTTTAGAAATATGGTTTTTCTTCTTTCCTTGGTATTTTTTTCTTCTTGTTGTTGTTAAAAGAAAAATCAACAATCTGATTTTTCTGGCCTTCTTTTCCAGGGTGTCTTCTGTCCACTTGGCTTTATTTTTCTTTCCGCTTCTCCTTTCTTAATTCCCTTTCTGCCTTTCTTTTTGATTTTCTAAGAAGCTCTGGATGACAGCCAGTTATAACTGAATGCTCTGGCTTTGAGCCAAGATGCTACACATGGAGCATGAAGCCAAAATGGGCAGTTTCCATCCTGCCCTCTCGCACTCCATCCCTGCAGCTAAGGCAGTGGGAGGGCATATGCTTCTGCCCCCCAGATTTATAAATCTGCTCTGAGGGTTGGGGACGTGGGTCCTGGTAGGGATGGCAAAGGTGAATGCAAATGGTGGTGGGAAGGATTTGGAGAGTCTTTCCTAGTTACTGGTTATTTTGGGGAATCAGGGTGATCATCTTATTCCAGAAACAGTGGAGGGTAAGGAGGGTTGGTGCAGAAGTGCTCAGTGGTTTCCATGTGAGATCTGTCACTCAGAGATCAGCCAATCAGAGCAAGGGAGCCTCAGGAGACTCCGATTCCAAGAAAAAGCGACCCATCTTTCTACTCCCTGAACCATTTCAGACTGCACGTCTGAAGAAGGAGCCTTCAGGATAAAAATCCTGAGACGGGTTGAGTATTCTGCTGCTGCTGTAACAAATTACTACAAACGCAGGGGTTTAAAACAACACAGTGTTAGTACTTTTTAGTTGGGGAGGTCTCAAGGCCTGAACTCAGGATGTTGGCCCTAGGGACCATTTCCTACACACACCAGGGCACTGGAACGTGTCCCTTGTCCTTTGCAGCTTCTGCAAGTCACCTTCATCCTCCAGGGCCCCTTACAGCTGTGGCGCACCTCTGCCCTGCATCCATCTTCCAGTCTCTTTCCTTCTGCTCCCATCTCCGTGTCGCTGACTTCTCTCTGATCCTTCTGCCTCCCTCTGAGAACTTTTATGTTTCTTTTGTACCCACTTGAGTAATATAGGATCCTCTCCCCATCTCATGGTTTCTAATCACATCCACACGCTCTTTCTGCCATGGAAGGAAACCTGGTCATGGGTTCCAGTAACTAGGACATGGACATCTTGGACTTGGGCTGTTATTCTGCATACTAGAGAGGTATCGGCTGATTCCACTTACCAGCCCCATGGTGACACATGTAAATCCCAGAAAAGTGAGGTATGAGATGGCCACAGGCCTAGACAAGTCACATTGTCCCTCCAAATTTAGCAGAGGGACTCTGCTACTGTGCATGTTTGGTTCTTCAGTGTAGCACCCTCTCCTTGAGGTCTAAGCCCCAGCCCTGTTCTTGGGATCTCAAGAACCAGCACCTAGGACCTGGGGGCCCTAACCTCACCCATCCTTGACTAGGTACACCCAGCTGCACACATTATTTGATACAGTTTGCCTCATCTCTTTGGTTTCCCCCCAGATTCTCTTCTCTGTCACTCTCTTTGCCTGCTCCACCCTTCCCCAGTTATGCATGATGGTATTGACATGTACATCAATAGACCCATCTGACACAAAAATTTGGAATGACACGAGGAAAAAACAATAAAATTTCAAACCCGAGTCTGAGAGCTATTTCCTAACCACAGCTGGACATCTTGAAATTTGTCCTTATTCATAATATAATCATGAGAGAGAAAAGAATAACAAGAGTCCTCAAGCCCAACTCTTCCCACACCCCTTCTTCCCTCCTAGTTTAAACAGCTTTGTTAAGAACATCAACAGAGGTGGAATCCATAAACCCAGGTGCTTTTAGCAAATGGCGTCACAAAATCTCAAAATGCAGTCCCATGGCTTTCATAGACAAATCCATAGTATCATCGACGACATGGGGCATGCACATCTCAACGCTGTCCAAAACACGCACAGAATCTCAGTGATCCGGGTGCTCTGCTTTTTCTAAAGCAAGCAAATTAATGCATTAGCCATTCGAAGATGATACTGAACCAGGATAAAAACACACACAGTCATATAGGAGACAGGAGAGGGTGATTTAGATCTGGGCTGCTGAAGGATGGAGTGCACATATACGTGAGTTTGTTTCATATACAGACTCAATATTATGCCATGACCTTTGCTCAACACAGATATTAAAACTTCGTGGTTTCAACATGTTTTTTACAACTGAATAAACAAAAGGATATTATTTATAATACTCCCCAGAGGAAAGGCTTAATATCTCTTCATTATTAGGGAGGTAGAGATGTGTGACTCAAATTTTTTCTCAGGCCTTCGAATGAATAAGATTGCTGGTCTTTTTGAGATTCATGAATGCTAGAATGTGACACTGGATGCCATTCTGTGGCTGGCTCGTGGGGAGTGCAGGGTCATGGTGTGGCGTTGTCTTAGTTGCCATTTCGGTTTTGATGGCAGAGCCCTTGAGCTCACATGAGTCTCTCTTCAAGACAATGATGAGGGGAATGGAGGGCCTTCATCCAGAACCACAGCAGGCTCGGGAGGCGGCAGCCGCCAAGGTTGGGCAGTGAAGTCAGAAGAGGTGCTGGCCTGGAGCTGCCCATTGGCACACATGCCGTGTGCCCTGCTTGTGACACGGGATGCTTCTCCAGCCGTACCTTCCCTGTGTACTTCCTATCCCTCATGAGCTGAGTGAGCTTGGTGGGAGGTGGATGCTGGTGATCTCTGGTTCCCTCCAATAGGTGGATACACAGGAGAGGCCCCAGAGAAGACAATAAGCAAGAGATGAGAACCTCCCCCTTCATTAGATTTCCCAGTCTGACCTAAAATAGGTGATTGGCATCAGCGATTAATCAGAAGTCATTTCTTGTGTGCACAAAGCTACATCCTGGCAATTCCCACTGGGGAAGGACCAGCCAAAGAGCTTTCTGGTCTCTGCACAGGGCTGCAGGTGCCCTGCTAGCCCTGTGGGTTGTTGAAATGGAATTTATAAAGAATAAGAAAGGAAAGTTCCTAACTTTTTCAAAGAAACAGAGTGACAGTGAGAAAGAGAGAGAGAGAAAAAATCAGTTTTATTTAGTTTTTCATGTGGGGTTCATTGCTCTGACACTTGATCGTGTGCGTCGCGCTGGGGTTCCAACCCAAGTCTTCGTGCATGCCAGGCAAGTGCTGGAACTGCTGAGCCACTGCTCCAGCCCCAGCTCCTAATGTGTTATTATGGTGCACTGAGCTGACCATTTGGGCATTGAGTAAGCTCACGTTTCTCAGCTCTTGAAGGGAGAACCGGCAGCTGAGATCAAAGCTTCATAATTTGTCAATTGCCGCGATTGATCTAAAACTCTTCAGCCTAATCGATTGTAAAGGCATACACGTTATCTCCAACGCATGCAATCTATATCTCAGATGGCTTTGATGCTTACATGGAGAGACAGCCGGACTTAGTTTTTTATTTTTATTTTTTCAGAAGGCTCCAGAATAATCTGTTTTAGGCTCCTGGGCAGGCCCCTCCCCCATGCATGCCCCTTCTGTCTTAGTGCAGGTGCAGAATCTCTTCTGGGAATCCCCGACCTCACGTTAACCAAGGCAGGATCCTCTCTCCTTTTCTTGTAATCCCATTCCTCAGATTCCTCTGATGCTGTGTTTTTTTTTTTCTCTTTTTCTAATATGAGTCCATATTTCACCAGCGTGGTTCTACCTAAAACCCCTTCTATTCACAGGGAAGCGAAACTGGCCAGTGACCTTGAACTTGGAGTCAAGAGATCCACATTCTAAACCCACAGGAGTTGGCCTCTTTCTTCCTGTGCCTTGTCAGGCTGCTTACTTCCTCCTTCTGAGCTTGGCTTTCCCTTTGTGTGAAGGAGGAGGTCAGGTCAGGTTGCACCCAGGAAGCCCTGCTGCTCAGTCCTGGGAAATTTCCTCCTGGGAATGTGCTACAGAAAGCTTGCTTACTGTTTGAGGTCCCTACACAAACTTTTCAACAACTGAATCCCCTCCATCACTTCCTTGGCATGGGAGTAGGGTGGGGTGCAGTCTCTCAAAGATATCCCTAATTACTTCTTGTCACTCTGTTGGGACAACAGTTGGCATGGATCATTTCAGAAGATCCTCACTGACTTGCTCCCATTTTACAGCTCTGAGCAACTGATGTGACCTTTCAGGTTGGATTTTTCTCTTCTCAAACTGGACAAATATTATCCCAGTGGTTCAGGAGGATCACAAGCTCAAGGCCAGCCTCAGTAACTTAACAAGGCTCCAGGAAACTTAGTGAGAACTTGTCTCAGAATAAAAAATAAAAAGGGCTGGGCATGTGTCTCCGTGGTTAAAGGCCCCTAAATTCAATCCCCAGTACCAAAAATGAAATAAAATAAAATAAAAAAATAAAACTGAAGAAATATTGCTCTTCCTGGCTTCCTTGAGAGTAACGTATTTGCCACCCAAAGGGGCATAAGCAACAGCAGCTGCGGAGATGTTTCTCTGCCTTGCTCCACTATTTGGCTACCAGTTCTTCCAGAAGTCACACACGCAGTCATGACACCTCCTGGCTCCCCGCCACCCTCAGGATGTTCTGGAATCTTCCAATTCACCTGCAGCCCCTGCTCACCTCTTCTCCCCAGTGACAAGAAGCCTGTCCCAAGCCGGGTGGCATCTTAAGGTCTTCGCTTAACCTCCTCTTGCACTCCAGAGACCCCGGCAGACTGTCCCCCCTGCCTGGAATATCCTCTGCCCCTTTCAGCACCTGCTTAAAGGCTTCTGTTCCTTTAAGTGACAAAGTGTGTAAGGAGAACCCTCCCATCTTCTAATATAAACAGCAAAATCAAAGTCTCCTGTTGCCTTCACCGACCCCATTTCCTCCCCTCCCCAGAAATGAGCAATGAACTCAACTTGATGACCACTGATCCCTCAAGCGGCTTTTATAAGATATGCATGTCACCACAAATATACTGTGTTTCTGAGAGTGTGTGTGTGCGCGCGCACGCTATTGTACTATGTGCACTTCTATTATTTTTTAAATATTTTTTTCACTGAAGTAAGACTGGAATCTTCTAATTAACACTCTGATATCCAAAAGACCTGACCATCCAGGTCGCTTTCTAACGTGCATGTAGTTCCAAAGTGTAACCAAGGCTGAACCTTTAGGTGACGAGGAATGCCCTCAATCAGTGAGAGTCTGTCCATGACCTTGATTTAGTCCACGCAGGTGAATTTTCAAAGTTTTTATACAGACACATTGGTATGCTTGGTTCAGTAGCGCTGGTCTAGCTTCTGCTAAGGGTGTTACCAAAATTGTAAACTTATACCTCTCTGAAATTTAAAATAAAAAAACCCTGAATTTTGAAAGACATCTGGTTCTTAAGGGTTTTGGAAAGGGAATTTGTACTGGGATCAATTATAAAGCTTGAGTGCATTAATTTTAGCAGCTTGGTAAATATTGCCTTGATAATATATTTGCCCAATTTACCTGATCATTGTCTGCCTGACGGACATTTAGGGTACTTCCAGTGTTGCATGTTTTCAAGCTGCGTTGCAATCTGATTCTGGTGCGGGAACACTTTAGGAAGGAGTAGGAATCTTCTAAAAGTTGAAATGCTGATTGGAGAGCATATGCTTTTCCTGTTTTATTTGCTGTTACCAAATTGCTCTCCAAAATAGCTGCACCAACATGGCCACAAGTTAATTGTTAGAACATGAAGGATTCCTTTGATCCACACCCTGGCAAACACCTGGGATGAGTGGTGCAGGAAATGGTCAATGTTTCCATATTCTCCAGGTTTTGCTGAAACGAGCATTCAACCTCTCATTTAGAGGATACTGAGTTCTGTGCATTTCATTCTTTCACCCTGAGTAATTACGTTGTTCAAATATTCCAGTTCTTTTTGTTCTTGAGAAAACAGTTACTGAGTTAATATCTCCCAATAAGATGGTGTATTCTTTAACTTTTTATTGCAATTCTGTCTTCTCTTTTATATAATTTGAAGATAAATAACTGCATATATAGAAGTTCTGAATATCAGTACCTTCTTGATGTATTTTTGCTTCATGTAACAGTTTTGGTCTTCAATTTTTCCCCTAATATTAAAATAGTTAGCTTTCTTTTGGTTAGTTTTCACCTGATATATATTTTCCTAACCCTTTACTTTCAAATTTAATAAGTCCTTACGGTTATACCTGTCTGCCTTTCTCTTTTCCGGTTGACAACTTATCTTTTTATCTAACACGTTATGTTTACTTACATTTATTGTACTGATGAATTTGAATTTATTTACAATTTCAATTTTCCCATTTTTTCTTCTTTCTGTTGGATTGATAAAGTATTTTCATTACTTTTTTCTCCTGATAAAGTATAACTTTATCATTTGACTATCATGCATATATGGTTACCTCGGAAATTTTAGATTTCAGATTTAATTTAATGAAGTAAAAATAATGAAGCAATTTCTTTCTTTTCTGTAACTATGAAAGAGTTATCACTTAAAGTATTATTGCTCAAAATTTCTGTACCACATTGTTCCTGGATGCCCAAAACTTTCTTTCTGATATGTACCCTTTCTGATATGTACCCTTTCTGATATGTCTTTCTGATATGCCCAAAACTTTCTTTCTGATATGGTTATTTTTTCCCAACAAGGCCCTATTTCTGGTAAATTTGTATCTGTCTTAAAATGCCTTAATTGCACATTCACCTTAAACGACAGTCCAGCTGGGTGTAGGATTCTTGGTGGACTCCTGTTTCTCCAGCAGTTTGAAGGTAAGACCACCTGCTCTTCTGGTATGGCTCAATGCTTGCTAACTGAAGTTGTGGTTACAGAATCCACATAATATCTGAACCCTAGTTCAAAAATTGTTTATCCAATTTGAATCTGCTAACTCAACCCTTGATTTTAAAATTTTCTACTTATAGTTTTTATTTTCATAATCTGCATTTGGTTAATCATTAATTTTTTGGTTATTTTTCAGTGTATGTAGTTTGGTTTTGAATCTCTAATTTTATATTTTTTAAAGAGAGAAGGACAGTGAGAGAGACAGAGAGAATCAATTTTTATTAAGTTTTTCACATGGATTTCATTGCTCTGACACTTAGTTGTGCACGTGGTGAAGGGGTTTGAAGCTGTGTAGTTGCGCATGCCTGGCAAGCGGTGTAACCGCTGAGCCACCGCTCCAGCCCCTAATTTTATTTCTTAAATATTTATTTTTTGGTACTTACGTACTTAAATCTGGTACCTTTGTACTTAATGTCTTTGACCTTTCATCTGTCCTGTGACAATGATGTCACTTCTAAATGGCATCGTCAATTAGCCATTTGTTTGCTCTCACATTATGCATACACTACACTTTCAGATTGGGTCTTCCACTGTCATCCACAGTATAATTACTAGCAGTTTAAGATTTTACATGTGATCATATTTAACTATTCGTTCTTCTCACTTTATCTAATATTGTTATATGTCTGAGATCTATATATTTGGATCAACATGTAAGCAACATTTCACCCTTCATTCATAGTTTTAAAGAATTTAATAAATAAATACACTTTAATAGATTTACACAAACAGTTACCATTTTTCTTATTCCTCCCTCATTTCCATATTTCCGAGTTTGCTTTCCCTGTCTTCAGGTCGTGTGACTTCTAACCATCTGTATTCAAGATATGCACGTTTCATGACACCATCTCTCTTCTACTCTGTGTCCATTCAGTGAATTCTTTTATTTGCAGTATTGAATTTGCTTATTTTATACTGTCCATGTAGAAAGCATTTGCTCCTTTGTCTCTTAGCTTTGATTCAAGGATTTGGTCAAATTGCCAAAAATATACTGGCCGTATATTTGGCTCCTAGGGAAGGTTTAGTGGAGTCTGTCTCGTGAAAGGAAGGCCTGTTTTGTGGTCAGCAGAATGCCTATCTTTACATTCATTTCAAGAGCATTTGCCGCAACTTCAGAGATGTTGATAGTAGTTACTTTAGGGGTAACTTGCTTTGTCCCGTAATTCTCACATCTGCTTCATCTTGGGCTTGACGTCAGATGAGTTTCAAAGCTTGTAGCTTTGCAGTAAGCTCTTCCTGGAGAGAGAAAGAGAGAGAGAGAGAGAGAGAGAGTGTGTGTGTGTGTGTGTGTGTGTGTTATTCTGGACTGCATTCTGGACATTTTGAATATTATCTTGTGAAACCGAATTCTAGTAAAATCTTGAAAATGTTGGTTTTGTTGTTTTAACAGACAAGTTTCCTCTGACCTCTGAGATTGACGGCTGCAGTATCAGCTTAGTTGTTAACAGTCTGCTGTTTTTCGGCCTGTACCTGTGCCACTGAGGGGCTGGTCTGGGATCTAGCCTGTGGTTTATTTCATACCTCAGTTCTGAAAGTCTGCTCTGCTTTGTCTCCAGCAACATGGGCTCTCTTCCCCAGGCCTGCACAGAGTTGCTGCTGCCTGCCAGCCTGCAGGAACACAGGTGGAGAAAAGAGAGAGGAAGCCCCCAAGGAGACGCTTTCCCTCACTGATACGCAGGGCTGTACTTCACTGTCCTTCGGCTGGAAGGGTTAGACGGAAACTTCCCAGGAGTTTTCTGTTTGTGCCCAATGTCCTTTTGACAACTTGACCTCCCCTTGAATCAAGGCTGAGACACAAAGGAGGAAAAAGAAGAAAATGAAACAAAACCCCTGTAGGGCCACTGCTGGTGAGCAAAGTCACCCGGGTCTTCGCTTCAGTCTACAATGTCCCTGTCATCGTTTTCAGATTCCTTGGGTCACTTTATTTTTTATTCCATTCAAAGACTTAAGCTGTGGCCAGAGTATAATTGACATGCTCCATCTTGTCAGCTCTGGGGAGATTTGTAAATTTATGTTTTACGTTTAAGGAAGTCTTTGAAAGTGCTGAAATGTTTTTACTTTTAGTACATAAAGAGCTTCTATGGTCTCCAAGTGTTTATGTCTCTCAAGTAAAAGCAGTGAAACAGGGTTGCCATGGTGGGAGGGTGTGCCCCTCAGGTTCACCTGCTGAGCCGGCACCCATCCTCAGAAGGTGCTGTATTAGGAGAACGGCCCTAAAAGCCTTACAGAGTGATAATCACTAAATTGGAGTGGACCCAAACACCATCTGATTGTGGCCCTTCCTCTTCTTATGGGGAATTCGGATATACAGAGAGGCCACATGAGAGGCAGCGAGGGGACAGGCAGAGTGGCCTCAGGTGAAACCAAACCTACTGACCGCGCGGTCTTGGACTCCTGGCCTGCGGAACTGTCAGGCAATTTTCTTCCTGTTGTTTAAAGCCACCCTGTCTCAGGTGTTTCCTTACAGACACCCCAAAAGCTACTCCTTCTCCTTGAAGGTCCGTGCTCCTCTTTCTCTCATTTGCCTGGTATTTACTATTCACCTTTCCACATACCAGAGGAGTTTTCTACACGGCTCCTCTCTTCTTCAGATGCAAATCCCTCATTTGGGCATTTTTGTCTATTTTTATGGATAAAGAAATGTAGAGGTGGTGGCAGGATTGCCGGTGCTATGAATTAAATATTTGTGTCCCCTCAAAATTCCTGTGTTGACATCCTACCTGCAGTGCAATGGTGCCTTTGAGAGGTGACTGAGTCAAGGGGACAGAGCCCAGGTGCTTCTGGCCACCGCGTCACCTTCTGTTGGACTTGAGCGCAAGCATCAAGAATGCGAATGCCCAGGCAGATCGCCCTGACTCCCACTTAACTGCAGCTCCAAAGCTGAAGAGTAATGAAAAAAATGTCATTTTAATTCACCAACCTTATTTTCTTAAACTATTATTCATGCAGGCAGGGCGGCGCCGGTCCCTTCCTGAAAAATTTTGACAAACTCCAAGCGCCATTCAGACGCATGAGGGGCTCTCAGTGGGGCCTTGTAATTCTGAACATTAATGTAAAGTCATTTCACACAACACAATACAACTTGATTTTGTATGGCGCCCCATTCAAGCAGGGTCCCCAGCGGAAACTCACGCATCCTGTTTTTAATCGTATTTGAGTGATTTAATTTCAAACACAACCACTTTTGCCTAATGCAACCTGCATTTGGAGCAAGTCTCTTTCTTGACAACTGAGTGAGAGGGTGACAAGGTTTTTATTGTACCTCTGACTCAATAGGCCACCTTTTGCCTCTGATGAGGGTGTATAAATACCACCTGGGGGAGGGTGAATGATAGGTGGCCCGGGATTTTCCATTTCTCCCCCCGAATGGAGTGCTTATGTACTGAAATCATAGTATTGAATAACAACAAAAACTATCAAAAATGCCTTCATTTATTTTTCCCTTTGCCTGAAAATAAAAATTGTTTACCCACTGTTGAGAGACAGGAGGCTTGGTAAAAGGAAGGGGCTGTGTGTTGAGGTCCTCGGGCTTTGCTCCTGCCTCTGCCAAGCCACTGACCAGCTTTGTGACCTCAGGCAAGTCTCGGCCCTTGGCTGAAATTTTGCTTCCACGCCTTGGAAAAGCAGACAGGCCAGCTTTGAAGTATTCGCTCTCTCCCCACTTGTTCACACGCCTTCCTCCTGGGCTCCTGCGTAGTCTTTGAGAGCTCACTGACCAGTGTCCTGGGTGGTTTGGGAGATACCCATGCAGAAGTTCTGTGTGAACGGGATTTTACGAGTTGAACATAACATTTAGGGGCGCAGGGAGCCATGCAGTCGGACGGAAGGGTGAGATTCATTCAGTTGACATTCACACCAAGAATCAAGAATCTTGGCACTGGTAATCTGGCTTCACGTACAGGTGACCAACAAAGACTAATGAATGATGGCGAGGCAGCCTCTTAGTGGATTCCAGGTAATGAAAGCATGATTCGCAGGGCTGGAACACAGCGCCAAGCCTTGACCACGGTCCCCTGGCTGTAGCTCAAGCCTGCTTAGCCACGGAGCTGTCTCGCTCACAGTCTAAGGTGGACACTCTCTGCCAACAGACTGGCTTCCGGGACCATCAGCACCGCAGGGTTGCTGCCACCGCTCCCTGCACTGCAGTAGTCATGACTGGCACAGAGCAGCCAGGGCGCTGCGCCTAGGGATGGAAAAGGAGCTCACAGGGGGTCTGCAGTGCATGCTCCAGCCAACAGGAGCGATGTTCGAGTTTGTCCTACAGGAGGTCTGCGCCTCCTGCTTGACTGTCTGTGGGGGCTTCTGCTCCCCCACCTTCATTCTCTCCACTTGGGCGCTTCTCTCCATTACTGTGCAGTGGGACACCAGGTGACATGTCTGATGACCCTGTTTCCTTAAGCGAAACTGCTATCACTTGTCTTAATTAACAGGTGCCAAGAGATGGAGATGCAGGCCATTCAAGTCCGTTGCCCTCTCCAGGGTCCCAGCTGTCTCTGCTGCCTGAGGCTGGAGGAGACTCTGACCCTGGAATTACACAGCCACTTAAGGGCTGCTTCTTGTTTTTACAGGCTTTGATCTTTAGCTCTTTCCACAGCCTGTGGCTCCAGTTCAACTCTGGCTCATTTAGCTTCTGGTTGCTTTGAGTCTAACCTTCCAAGCCAGGCTCAGCTCTCAGAACCCAATCAGAGCTGCTCACCCGCTGGGCTCTGCGGATGGTTTCCTTAGATAGTGTTCTCTCCTGACTTCCTATCAGAATTCCACAAACCAGCCCTAAATCCTTAGTAGGGGAAAATCGAGAACCTTTGAGCTAACTGTGTGCTTTTCCAAATGCCCTTGACCAATTCTGCAGTTCTATCAGACAGCAACCTCCTGGGGTGATCCCAGACCCCACGGGATGCTGCTCTGCTATAGATTTTACTGCCCGTGAGGTCCCAGGTGCCTCCCGCCTGCACCCAGTCAACTCCAAGTTCAAGTGACTCTACCATCCACTCTTTACTTTTGACCACTCCCTGAAACCTCTCCCAGACCTCAGGGAAGATCATCACTTACTATAAAAGGTGCGACTCAGGAAGAGCCTGTTGGAAAATTTGCAAGGGATGCGGTGTGGACAGCGTGTGGCTTGCAGTTCCAGGTCCCTCCTATCAGGACAGGTTTGCCAGCTCTGAAGCTCCTGGAATCTCCCCCTGTAGGGGTTCACATGGAGGTCACAGCAGAGAGCCACTTGGCCAGTGGCAGGTAAACTCAACCTCTGGCTCTGCAGAGTGGCAGAGGCCAGGGCTGCAGGCTGCACCTCTATCCCCCTCACCAGCCCCCATCCCAAAGCTGTTCAGTGCCTCCCCTGCCCCCAGGCGTCCTTGATGAGAAAAGAAACAGAATTCTAATCCTTAGGAGATTCCAAAAGCTCTAAGAGCTCACCAGGAACAAGGGACAAAAGTCAATTTTTATGTCCTTTTTATTTTATTAGAGAGAGAAAGAGAGAATCAATTTGTGTTTATTTATTTTTTACCTGATTTTTGTTTTTCTAACACTTGGTTGTGTATGTGGTGCTGGGCTTCGAATCCAGATTCTTGTGCATGCCAGGCAAGTGCTCTACTTCTGAGCCACGGCTCCAGCCCCTAAAAGTTTTTACAAAACCACAGAAACTTAATACAGTTTAAACTCATGATGTATTTGAACCCAGCAGAGATTCCAAAGAGAGATCGAGGTGATGGGTTGGAGGAGGAGGCCCTCCCAATTTTCTGGACCCTGGGGTGTAAGAGCTGACAAGGAGCCCAGCTGAAGGTCAGGCTCAGGACGGTGAACACAGAATCACTGCAGACATTTAGGCTCCCTGAACACCTACTGTGTGCTAGGTGCTAATGGGAGCTGCGAGGTGAGCCTGAGAGCAGTACAAAGTGCTGCCCTCCAGCAGTGGCCTTCAACTGCATGCTGTCCCTCCCTGTGGCCCAGAGCCTCCTTGCAACTCTAAAGGAAGTGTCTCTGAAGGACAGGGCAGAAACAGGAACAAGGACAGCTGAAGCCCGGAGCTGAGAAAGAGGTATTCATCCATCCTGGGACCCAGTGGGAAGAAAGGAGGCACCTGAACTTGGAAGTCCAAACAGCCATGTCACCTCCTTCTGCCACAGAGGCCAGGTCCACCTTCTGGAGCCACTGATGAAAGGAGGGACACATCTCGATGCTCTCCACTGGCCCCTCTGTCTCCTGGTCCATGTCAGCATCTGCACACCAGCTCTTCTCACACACTGCCCCCACGCCAGCCCGTGGGCTGCTCCCCAGCTCTCCAGGCTCGGCCCTCACTCAGGCTGTGGGGAGCAGAGCTGCCTTCGCCTGGATCCCCTGTCCTCCAGGGGCTGGGGAGGGCGCCCACACCACATTTCAACCTGTGCTCCAGCATCATCCACGGTGTCCTGGTGGGACGACCGCCCCCCCCAAGAACACCCTCCTGGCACCCGAAGGATGGCTCCACTCTGTCCCCGTGGCTTTGTGTTGCTCACTACAACTTGGCTCACATCTGCTTGCTCCTCCTCGCTAATTCAAGGGGAGCTTTACACGGAAAGCTCTTTTATTCATGATCCAAGTTTAGAACTGTGTCTAGCACAGTTGAACGCTGGACTGTGTGGTAGGTGATCGTCGTTTGAGTGAGTGCAGAAGACCGGAGTCCTAGTGTGCGCTAACCTGAATTCTGGCCAACCAAGACTGGACTCACGGAGCAGCCATGGCGCCCAGCCAGATGATCTCCACGGGGTCTGGTGGCCCAAGAACTCTTCCTAAGTGGAATCCTGGACCTGTCAGATCTTTCCTGTTTCTGATTGGAACAGAAGTGGAGACAGAGGCATTTGGCACACAGGAACCTTCTAGGCAGAGGACAACTATGGGTCCCCTTAGAATGCAGGGACAGGTTTAAAGAGAGGGCTCAGGTTGGAGAAGCGGTGGGTAATGAGGCTCAGCTATAATTTCCAACTATTCTTAGAACCCTGTAGGGAATGGGCCCTGTGTATCTTCCAGAACCTGCAGAGAACGCAGAGGGTCTCTAGTTTCTTGGAAACTAAGCAATCCTAAAGCACCCTCATGCTTTCTGTGGATTTTAAGGCCTGGTGATTTCATAAGTTCAAGTTACAGAGAGAAAGGGAGCTATCAATAGAAATGGACCGGGACACAGCAAAAGAGTGGGAAGGAGAACAACACACAGGTCTAGACAGCTGAGCATATGCAGTGAGATGTGTGGCTCTCAGTAATCCCGTCGGATTGTCACATTTCTGCAGTTTGGATCCTTTTGGATATAAAACAACACAACAAGGGCTGAGAATGTAACTGGGTGGTGAAGTCATGCCTAGCACGCGTGGCACCCTGGGTTCAATCCCCAGCACTCAAAAACTAGGAAGTAAGTAAGTCCTACCAATTGGCTTAAAGAATAAAGCAGTTTATCTCCAACGGTAGACAGTGTGGTTCTAACACAGCATTTAGCAGGATTGGGAGCACTTGAAGAACGGATGTATCATCGCACCGATGAGAAAGCTGAGACCCTGAGATGACCTGACCCACACAATGCGAACTGATGAACGTTCTGCAAGATGGATTTGTGCCCTGTCTGTTCCAAAGCCTGTGCTCCCTGCGTAAGGGATAAAGGGGAGGGGTCAAGAGAGAAGGAATGAAAGAGGGAGGCAGACGAAAGAAAAGCATGACGTAAATCCCTCCCAAGCTTCTCCCCAGCCCCTGCCGGTGACAACGCCAAGTGCAGAACCAACTGTCACCATGTGGCTCCAGTTCGTTGCTCCTGGGCATCAGCCGCTTCCCATTTGCAAACGATGGCTTTAACAGCCTCCAAAAGATTCTTGGACATCACTGAGTTTTCCCCAAATGAAATTTCATTGCATTTGAAGAAAAGTAAATCTGCTTTTTGCAGAAAGCATCTTTGCCTCCAGATATATTAATTCGCTAATGAACAATAAACAAGTGTCCTGCTCTTGGCCAAAACCCACATACGAGGGGAAGAAAGTAGCTGAAGTCATTCAACTGATCAAATGCAAGTTTCCCAAGCCTGGCTTGCAAAGCAGCTCCCAAGTCTGTGATTCACCCTGAAGGTGCCCGGTGCCCTTCATCCTGAGGACAGGAGGGCTTTATTGTTGTTTGCTGGGTTTTTTTTTTTTTAATGGAACCAGAGATTGAACTCAGGGGTGCTTAACCACTGAGTCACATCTCAGTCCATGCTTCATTTTTTTATTTTGAAACAGGGTCTTGCTAAGTTGCTGAGGCTGGCCTTTAACTTGTGATCCTCCGGCCTCAGCCTCCCAAGCCACTGGGATTACAGGCGTATACCACCATGCCTGGGAGAACAGGAATATTTGGATTGAGAAAAGCTTTCTTCTTTTCCCTGGGACAAACTTGCTGGCTCCTTTCTGCTATGATATCAACTTAGCTGAGTATCCTGGACCAGGGTTGAGCACAGGCCGGAAGTGGAAGTCAGAGAAGCATCCTGGTCCTTGTGCCTGCACCTAAGGCAGCCGTTCCAGTGGGTGCAAGCACATCTCATGCCCAAGACCCTCTCCATCTTCTTTCCCTTTATTATTACTTAAATTAATGAAATACTTCCTCCAAGGAAGTTAACGATACAAGTAAAATTCATTTTAGTTGACTGATGCTTTTTGTCTGTGGCCCGCATTACTAATATTTCTCAAAAATATTTTCCACAGAATCCTGGAGAAGTCTCAGCACTATTTAAACCCAGAGTGCCCCACAAACTACTGACCACCAACATTTACAAGTCAGAAGGAAGCCAATTTCCCATACCTGCTGTAGCAGCCCCCATGGTGGCCAGAAGGATGGAACGGCATCTTTAATACGGGGACGCGTCAGGGTCTCCAGAAATACTTGATAGCAAATATTGGTGTAAAGATTGCATGCTTTAAAATCAGAAAGTTAATTAAATTCTGATTGTCTCGCATCTGAACTCTATAGCTTTGTGTAAGTCAAGGAAATTCTTTATGACCCATTTTTTTTCTAATATGATAGCAAGGGAATATCGCCAGCCTATAGAAGTAACTGGGCTTTAGTGATGTGCTTTATCAGATTGTTGGCCCCCTTTGGGGTCTCTTTATGTGTTAGTTCTTCTCTTCTGTCCTGTCAGTGGGCTAAGGTTATGGCCCTGAGAAGAAAGTCCAGAGATTTATATTTACAAGAAATTTTCTGTTAGTTCCATGTTGAGAAGAAAACTCTGATTCTGATCTGCCAGAGTGTATGAGACTTGCCCAAGGACAATTATGACTCTGATTCTGAAAGTGTGTGTGTGTGTGTGTGTGTGTGTATGTGTGTGTGTGTATGTGTAAGTGTGTGAATGTGTGTATATATGTATATGTGTATATGCGTGTGACTGTGTATATCGGTGTGTGTATGTGTGTGAGTGTGCATGTGTGTATCTGTGTGTGAGTGTGTATGTGTGTATATGTGTGTAAGTGTGTGTATGTGTGCATGTGTGTGACTGTGTGTATGTGTGTATCTGTGCATGTATGTGTGTATATGTGTGTATGTGTGAGTGTGTATATGTGTGTATATGTATGTGAGTGTGTCTATGTGTGTATATGTGGATATGTGTATGAGTGTATATGTGTGTATGTGTGTGTAT
>PVKS010026293.1:0-28829 GCA_004027875.1 Aplodontia rufa | reverse complement strand
TTACCTCCTGTTGCAGCATCTGCAGTATAACAGCCTCAAAATGGCTGTCATCTCAGCTCTTGATGTTCAGCCAGGATATGTGGAGCACTCTCCATGCACCAGTGTAGCCTCTGTATCAGCTAAGTACAGAGTGTTTTTCCAATCTTGGGCTTTTCCATGTTAAATCTGTCCTGTGTGTTTCTTTGCACTCTTCCTTCCACTAGGCCAAGCTAGCAGAGCTCCATGACTGGAATGGCTCCAGTGGAGTCTGTCTTCTTGGTAATTGTACCCAAACTTCTGAGGCTCTAATACACCCTGATTGTCTAATATAGAATTTTAGTGAAAGTCATCCTTCTCTCACCATCAGAGAAACAGTACTCTTGCTGCATGAATTCCCAAGTGGGGATGTATTCTTTCTCTACACCATGTTCTTGAGTGTCTCTGTGAATGTTTACTTTAGAAATATAGAAAAATAACCTATTTCTTTAGCAATGGGAATCCAAGCAACACTTAAATGCCTTTTCTCATAGTATATAAATAGAGTTAATTTTTAAATAATTATTGGTTGTTTTTAGATATACATGTAAAATGACATATTTATAAAAGCATGGAACATAACTTATTCTAATTCAGTCCCCAATATTTCCTCTTCCCTTCCCATCCTCCCCTCTCTCTTCTTTTCCCTCTTTTCTGCTAATTTTTATATCATTTGTTAATTGCTTTTATGCCAAGCATGAAACAGACACTTGTAATTTATGCTTCTACTCTGTAATTGTCAGGTAGTGTCATTATGTGATTTACTAATTGGTATGTGCATCTTGAGAAGCAATTTGAAAATATCTACAAAAGCTTTGTAAATTTTCTCAACACAGAATAGTATACTAGTCAGAACTCTTTAGAAAAACAGAATAAAGCAGAGGTGGATACCTTGAGGACTTGGTTCACATGACTGTGACAGTGGCAAGTCCAATCTCTGCAATGTGCTCTCAGTCTAGCACTAGTATTTCCATTCAATCAAGGGATATATGCTGCAGAATTCCCTTGTTTAATTTCTTCATGCCTTATCCTGATTGGATGAGGTTCTCCTGTCCAATGAGTTTTCTGTGTTCTCTTTCTCTGCTGAATCAGCACCTCCAGTGCTGCTGTCACAGCTGGCTTAGTTCCAATGCAGTCTTTCTTCTTTAGTTAACATACCCAATTTCTGAGTCTCTAAGTGACTCTACTGTCCCATATTCAGTTTTAGTGAACTCCATCTTTCACCTTATAGGAGCAGTACTTCTATTGTTGAATAATGTGTCATGGAGAAATTAGGAATGCAGCCTTTCTCCATCAAATCCTCTTTAATTTCCTCTTTTGTATTTTTTAAAATTTTCCCTTGATTTTGTGAATGGAATCTTGTTTACCAGAGGTACTGGCTATTTTTCTGGTGGTCCTGAATTGGAACACACACAGTTCTGTAGGTTTTCATTATATTCTACCTCTAGTTCACATATGTGTATCTCACAATCTCCTTGCACTTCAATAAAAGAAATAAAAACATATCTTTCTAAGTGTCTAAGAATTATAAAATACAGCTCAAAACAAATCATTAACGGAAAATTTCAATAGTGTACAAGACTAATAAACTGCAGTGCCTACATTATTATGTCTTTAAATGTATGTATGTCAACAATGCCAAATTGAGTTAAAAGTTTTATATTTCTTAGTTTCATATATAGGAAAATTTTTTATTTTAATGTTTAAAATGTTGACATTTTCATGAATCTATAAAATATATCATTTGATCAATTTGATTTAGTCTTAACATATTTTCATTAGTCTTCGGGTTTATAATAATTTCCTTGATCTGAAAATCTATTTATCATTCAAATATTTTTTTTACCTTAAAGCTCCTTTTTTTGAATTCCAGATCAAATAAACTTTTCTAAAAATCAAGGTCTCCCTTTTCCTGGATGTTTAATAAGATGTCATAAAAGATGAATGCTGTTACTATTATCACCTTATTTTGGGTTTTATGAAGAAACATGTAAAACTCTTAGAGATGTGTGTGTACATTTGAAATGATCAGAAAGGATTGTTGTTGATATGTGCTATTTTAATAATATACATAAATCCTAAAAATATTTGAACACAAATTTATGAATGAGTTTTCTTTAATGATATATCTCATTGTAATTCTAATGTTTCTCCTGTGCCACTATGAATTTGAATCAGTTGGGATCTTGGTACAGATACAGAAAATCCAGGCTCCGTATCAACACTACTGAATTAGTCTGCATTATTTAGTAAATCTCTGATTCATGCTTGTGCATTAAAATTGAAAAATTACTGTCCTTAGTCACTGTAATTTTTTCAGAAAAATATATGCAATTTATCTTATACAATATAAAGTTGCAATCAAAATGTTTATTTTCTTTTTTAAAAATTTTATTTATTGTCATTAGTTTTGCATAGTCTTACATATTGGAGGGAATTGTTGTTACATTTTCATGCGTACATGGATTTTGACATAACACAATAGTAAGTTTAGGCCTATCCTAGACCAGGGTCTTCCTCCTTCATCCATTCACTGAACTCATGTCTCCTCTGTAATCTCAACATACTGTACTTTGAAATGAGCATGTACATGTACAATAATTGTTGACATTTTTATTTCTCAGCCCACCTGTGTATAACTAAGCTTCTAATGGCAGTTGAATATTCCCCCTTTTCAAATAACCTCCCTTGTCCCTGTCTCCCTATCTACACCTCCCTCCCTTTTCCCCCAACAATTATAGGGAGGGTTCCCCCTGCTTATGTGAAATGTCACCTACATTGAGATTGTTATTTAAGCTTAGCTAACTTTCACCAAGTCTTAGATTTTAGTCTAGTTAGCACATATGAGATAAAGCATTCAGCCCTTATGTCTCTGATTTGGAATAGTTCACTATTCCACTATCTCTATCCATTTGGCTACAAGTGCCATAATAATATTTTAATAGCAGAGCAGAACTCCATTGTGTGTGTGTGTGTGTATGTGTATATGTGTATATATATGCCAAATATTTTTAATCTATTCATCTAGTGATGGGCATCTCAGTTTCTTCCAAAATTTGGCTATAGCAAATTGAGCTGTTATAAACATTGATGTTACTCTGTCTCTGTGGTATGCCCGATTCTAGCCCTTTTGGGAAAATACCCAGAAGTGGGATAGCTGATCATAAGTTCAAACCTTAGTTATTTGAAGAGTCTGCATACTGCTTTCCAGGGTGACGGTACAAGTTTGCAGCCCCACGAACTCTGTGATATTGTTCCTTTCCTCCCACAACCTCTCCAGCATCTGTTATTGCATGTATTCTTCATTTTTAGCGCCTCTGAAGTGAGGTAGAATCTCAGTGAAGTTTTAATTTGCATTTCTCTGATTGCTAGTGATGCAAAACATTTTCTCATATATTTATTGGGTTTTTGGACTTCTTCCTTTGAGAAATTTCTGTTTAGTTCCCTGGCCTATTTTTTGTGGTTTTGGTGTTCAGTTTTTTGAGTTCTTTGTATACTCTGGATATCAGTCCCTGTTGGAGGCAATAGCAGGCAAAGATATTCTTCCATTCTGTTGGTTCTCTCTTGACAATGATGACTATTTTTTTAGTTGTGCAAAAGCTTTTCAATTTAATGGTATCTCACTCATTGACTCTTGGCTTTAATTCTTGTGCAATGGGAGTCTTGTTAAGGAAGGTGGTGCCTATATTGATGCCATACATTATAGATCCTTTTTTTCTTCTAGCATTTGTATAGTTGCTGGTTTAATTTCTAATTTTTTGATCCATTTCAATTTGATTATTTATCTAAGGTGACAGATAACAGTCTAGTTTCTGTTGTCTGCATATGGCAGTCCAGTTTGTCCATCACTATTTGTTAATGAGGCTGTCTTTCCTCCATGTTAGATTTTTGCCCCCTTTGTCAAATATCAGATGGTTGAAGATTTGGGGGGTTCATCTCAGTACCTTCTATTTTATTCCATTGGTCTTCATGTCTGTTTTGATACCAATACAATGCTGTTTTTGTTACTATAGCCTATAACATAATTTAAGGTCAGGTATTGTGGTAGCTCCTGTTTCCTTTTTCTTATTTATTAATTTTTTGGCTATTCTGTGTTTCCTGTTACTCCAAATGAATTTGAGAATTGCTTTTTCTATATCCAAGAAGAACATCATTAGTACCTTAATGAGGATTGGTTTGTACCTCTTCCGGGCTTTTTGTAGAATGGCCATTTTAAGTATAGGGGTTTTGATTAACCAAGAATATGGAAAATTTCTCCATCTTCTCAGATCTTTAATTTTCTTTAAAGTTTGGTATTTTTCATTGTAGAGTTCCTTTATATCCTTTGTTAGATTAATGCCCACATATTTTATTCTTTTTCAGGTTATTGTAAATGGGACAGATTTTCACATTTCTTCTTCAGCAGAATTGTTGCTTTAATATAGGAAACCTGTTGATTTATGAGTGCTTATCTTGTAACCTGCCACTTTGCTAAATTCATTTATAAGCTCTGATAGAGCTTATAAGTCATCTGATAGAGCTTTTTGGTTCTTCTATGTATAGGATTATGTCATTCAGCAAATAAAGATAGCTTGACTTCCTCTTTTCCTGTTTGAATTCCTTTGATTTCCTTCTCTTTTCTGATAGCTCTGGCTAGGGTTTCAAGGACTATATTGAATAACAGTTGTGAGAGAGGAAGGACAGCCTTAAATTTAGTGGGAATGGTTTAAATTTTTCTCCACTAATTGTGTTGGTAATGGGTTTGTCATCAATGGCTCTTACCAAATTCAAGTATTTTCCTTTGATCCCTATCTTCTCCAGAGTTTTGAGCATAAATGGGCAC
The DNA here is from genome assembly GCA_004027875.1 of Aplodontia rufa. Classification (NCBI taxonomy): domain Eukaryota; kingdom Metazoa; phylum Chordata; class Mammalia; order Rodentia; family Aplodontiidae; genus Aplodontia; species Aplodontia rufa. The sequence continues at coordinate 23,992 of PVKS010026293.1, read as the reverse complement.
TGAATTTTATCAAAGGCCTTTTTCACATCAGTTCAGATACTACTGTGGTCTTTGTCTTTAATTCTGCTTAAGTGGTGAATCACATTTGTTGATTTGATATGTTGAAACAGCCTTGCATTCATGGAATAAAGCCTACTTGACTGTGCTGTGTTATCTTCTTGATGTGTTTTTGGATGTGATTCTCTAGAAGTTTATTAAGGACTTTTGTGTCTGTGTTCATTAGGAAAAATTGGTCTGTAGTTTTCTTTTCTTGATGTGTCTTTTTGGGTTTTGGAATCAGGGTTATATTTGCCTCTTAAAAATATTTGAGAGTGTTATGCAATTTCAATATCATGGAAAAATTTGTAGAGTATCGGTGTTTATTCTTCTGTACAGGTGTGGTAGAATTCTGCTGTGAATCCATCAGGTCCTGGGCTTTTACTTATTGGAAGCCCTTTGAATGCTGTTTCAACTTCACTTCTTGAGATTGATTTATTTAGATTTCCTGGTCCTTCTGTGTTAATTTGGGGGTGTCATGTGGCTAGGTATTTGTCCTTGTCTTCCATATTATCAGTCTTTGAAGAGTATTCATTTTCAAAATAAGTTCTAATAATCCTCTGGATTTTGGATGAGTCAGTGGTGATGCCTCCATTTTCATCTTTGATTTTTCTGGATTTGCATCTTTTCATTCTTCCTTTTGTTGTGGTTGGCTGGGGATCTGTTGATTTTACTTAATTTTTCAAATAGCCAACTCTTTGTTTTCTTGATTCTTTGCATTGTTTTTTGTTCTTAATTTCATTCATTTCACTTCTGATCTTTGTTATTTCCTGTTTTCTGTTGGATTTGGGATTGAATTGTTCCTGTTTTTGTAAGGACTTGGGTTTAAGCATAAGCTTATTTATTTGGTCTCTCTCCTCACTTTTGAGCAGAGCAGTCAGTTTCCCTCTTAAAAATGTTTTCCTACTGTCCCAGCAATTTTAATATGTTGTGTCATAATTTTTATTCATTTCTAAGAATTTCTTGATTTCTGTTCTCATTTCATCTTTGATTCATTCTTAATTTAAGAGAGCATTATTAAATCTCCAAGTATTTTTGTACTTTCTATTGTTTTTCTTGTTGTTAATTGCTATGATTGTACTGTTGTGGTATGACAGGATACATGGGATTATATCAATACATACTATTTTTCTTATAAAATAAAAAATTGCAATCAAAATGTGTATTTTCATATGGATTCATTAAGCTTACGTTTTAGTTCATAAATTGGAGTAAATGCAATGTTTTTGGACTTATGTCAATCATTTTTTCAGTTGATAAAGAGCTCTAATGCATTTAGAAGTGTCTTACTAAATAATAAGTCACTCATCTACTCGAAAGCCAATTCTAGTAAATTTTATTTTATCTTCAGTCAAATTAAAAACTCTGTGAGTGATTATTTTGTCATTGTGCTATTTAATTATTCTTATTTCAGAAACTGGTGACTTTCAATGATGTGGCCATTGATTTCTCTGAAGAGGAATGGGAATGCCTGGAGCCTTCTCAGAGGAACTTATATAGAGATGTGATGTTAGAGAACTATAGAAATCTGGTTTTCCTGGGTGAGCATACATATATTCTCTTAAAAATTCCTAACTGATTTATCAGTATTAAATCTTCTTCCCTTGTAGAATATTACCGTAAAAAATAAGTTTCAGATTCTTGCTTGCTGTCATTTTTTTTCAAAAAGAGGGAGAGTGAGAGAAAAAAAGAATCAATTTTACTTAGTTTTTTATCTGGTTTCCTTTGATCCAACACTTAGTTGTATATGTGGTGCTGGGGTTTGAACCCAGGTCCTCATGCATACCAGGAAAGTGTGATACTGCTGAGCCACTACTCCAGCCCCATATTCTTGCTTTCAAGAAAAGAGATGGACAAGGTTTTTTTTGGTTAAGACAGGAAAATATTAGTGACATTTTTTAAATCTTTAATCTGTGTCTTTCTTGGGGTGATAAATATCCTTTGCCTTAGGTAAGTGGTACTTAGAGAAATTCAGTGATATAAAAGATTGTAGCATGCACATAGCAGAGAAAACAGATGAAAGGTCCAAAAGTCAAGGAGAATGCCAAACTTTAAAATGATAATTGAGAAGTTATCCATCAGAAAAGATTTTTCAGAAGCTTAGGTGTGTTTCACTTGCTATCTTAGAAGAACATGTGCTACTTTTGGTTATCATGATATCAAATTTGTTGAGGTCACAGCTATTCAATTCAGTATTTATTGATGATCATTAGTTTATAAATTTAAAAATTTTATAACACATTAAAGCAGTTAACTTTTTAAAAACATAGAGTTAATGAGATTTTTAAAGTGCTTATAGTAATGTCTGTCATAAAGACAGAAAGTGTTCCATAAATGACAGCAGTTGAAAAAAATTCTTTGAGATCTCCTCCTTCTCTTACAGTGATGTCCAAGTACATTCAGATCCACAACCTACACACTCCCTTTTGCTTGTGAAGGTCAGATTGTTCTGACAGTTCTTCAGTTATTTGTGGGTGTTTCAGAAACATGTACACATTTCTGGAGAATTCTAGCTTAAAGCATTGTAATATATTAATATCATAAAGCAGTTTCTCTAATATTATTTGTATATTAATTCATTATAATTCCCTTATCAGAACTCTTTTTTTTATTAGTGCATTATGTTTGTACATAGTACTGGTATTTGTTGTTGCATATTCATAGATGCACACAATACAGCAATATAATTTGGCAACATCCTCCTCAGCACTCCCCCACCTGCCTCCTTTATGCCCTAGTCCTTTGCTTCTCTTTCTGGTGTACATATTTAGTGTAATATGTCCAATTATAGGGACATAATTCTTATACCTATGAAGAAGATTTATTTCATATATTGGATAATAGTAAATAGAGTCACATACTTACAATGGCTTGGGGTACTTTGTTTTAACTGTTCCAGCATTTCCACTTCCTACCACCACCTATTCTTTTTAAGTGTATTTGACAATAGAATAAAACGTTAATAGTTGTATAAAATCATGCAGTATAACATTTTAATTCAATTCCTTGTATCCCCTCCACCTTGTTCTTTCCCTTCTTTCTACTGGTCCGTTATTCATTAAATAGAATTATTAGTGATTTGTTGATACATACATTGATGATATTTACCAGGATATATTCAGACATGAGCATGAGCAAATTGAGTCTGATTCCTTCCATCTCGTTTTCCTTTTCATTTATTTCTTCCTTCATTTCCTTCACCTTTGGCTATTCCTCTGTTCTCTACCTTTGACTATTCCTCTGTTCCTTTTCCGTATTTTGGGTTTGCTTGCTCATTTCAGAGAGAACATTTGACCTTTGGTTTTTTCAGTGTGGCTTATTTCACTTAGCACAATATTCTCAAATTCCACCTATTTGCTAGTAAATGACATAATGTTGTCTTTCTTGCAGCTGTGTAATACTCCATTTTCTGTATATGGTACAATCTATGCATTCATCAGTTGAAGGGCATGTTGATTGTTTCCATCACTTAGCTGTTATGAATTGAGCTGCAATGAACACTGATATGGCTGCATCCTTGTAGTATGCTGATTTTACCTCCATTGAGAATGTACCAAGGAGTAGAATGGACAGCTGGGTCAAATGGTAAAACCATTCTTAGTTTTAGCAGATTTTCCAAACTGTTTCCTACAATGGTTATACCAGTTCTCAGTCCGACCAACAATGCATAAGTTTACTCTTTTCCCCACATCCCTGCCTTTGTTTGTTCATTGTATTCTTGATTATTGCCCTTCTAACTGGAGTGGTGAAAACTCAGTGTAGTTTTAATTTGCATTTCTCTAATTGTTAGAGATATTGAGCCTTCTTTTCCTAAGCACACAGGGAGAAAGAATGAATTTTAATTTATTTTTTCATCTGGCCTTTTTTTCTGAAACATGTAGTTGTATATGTGGTGCTGGGGTTCTAACCCAGGTCCTAGTGAATGCAAGGCAAGTACTCCAACTACTGACCCACTGGTACAGCCTCATGTTAAGACTTTTTTCCTGTATTGGTTGACATTTCTTCATTTGAGAATTCTCTGTTTAGTTCTTTTGCCCATTTATTGATTGTTTTTTTTTTTTTTGTTTTGTTTTTTGGTGTTAAGTTTTTTAAGTAATTTGTATATCCTGGAAAATAACAAGATGTAGGAGGCAAAGAGTTTTTCTCATTCTGTGTGTTCTCTTATTGTACTCTTAATAGTTTCCTATTCTGAGAAATCTTTTCAGTTTGATATCTTCCCATTTCCCATTTGTTTATCTCCCCCCCTTTTATTTCTCATACTTTGGGGAACTTGTTTAGGATGTCAGTTCCTAAGCTAGTGTGTTGGAGTATTGGCCTGTCCTTACTTCTTGTAGGTGCAGGGTTTCTGGTCTAATTCTGAGGTATTTGATCCATGTTGAGCTTAGTTTTGTGATGGCTAAGGGATAGAGACTGAGTTTTTTTTACTACATATGGATTTCCAGTTTTCCAAGCACCATTAGTTAAAAGAGACTATATTTTCTCCAATTATGTTTTGGCTCCTTTTTTGCCTATGAGGTAACTGAAATTATGCAGGTTAGTTTTGATATCTTCTTTCTATTCTATTGGTCTCTATGTCTGTTTTGGTGCCAGCACCTTGTCATTTTTATTATTATAGCTCTTAGTATAATTTGAAGTCTGCTATCGTGATTATTCCAGCTTTACTCTTGTTGCTAAGGATTGCTATGGCTATTCTGGGTCTCTTATTTTTCCAAATGAATTTCATGAAGGCTTATTCTAAATATATGAAGAAAGTTATTGGAAATTTGAAGGGAATTGCTTTGAATCTGTAGAGTACTTTTGGTAACATGACCATTTTGATATTAATTTTCTCTATGCAGGAACCTGTGAGATATTTCCAACTTCTAAGGTCTTCTACAATTTATTCCTTTAGTGTTGTATAGTTTTCATTTGTAGAGGTCCCCCACATCATTTGTTAGATTTTTTACCAAGTATTTTTAAACAATTGTAAATGGAGTAGTTTTTTCTAATTTCTTTTTCAGTATTTATCAATGGAATAAAAAATGCAATTGATTTGTGAATGTTGATTTTGTATCCTGCTCCTTCCTGAATGCATTTATGAACTTTATAAGTCTTCTGTTGGAAGGTTTTTTTTAAATCTTCTAAACATACAGTCATGTCATCAGCAAACAGTGATAGTTTGAACTCTTTTTTGCCTATTCATATCACGTTAATTTCCTCCTCTGACTAATTGCCCCAGAGTTTCAAGGACTATGTTGAACAGGAGTGGTGAAGATGGGCATCCTTGTTTAGTTCCTTTTTTGTTTTGTTTTTTTTAATTGAGAAATTTATTTGTTGAATAATCATGTAAGTTTTTAATGACATAATATCATATGAATATAGAGTCTGAGGATTAGATTCACCTCCCCAAGAGTACTCCCCAATTGCCCACCCTTATCCCTCCCCTCCCCTTCTGAAAACATTTTTCAAAATGTATGAGGTTGTACAACATTACAAATTGTCCAGATTTAACATGAGATAATAAACCTCCTTTCTAAATGGCCAGTGTTAACTTCCAGGGTCCACAGATGAGTGAAGACATTCGAACCTTGATTCTCTGGGTTAAGCTGATTTCACTCAGGATAGTTTCACTGGAAATGCTTTTTATTTTTCTCCATTCAGAATAATGTCCACCTTAGGTTTGTCATTAATGACCTTTATCATGCTAAGGTAAGTTCCTTCTATTCCTGTTTTTTTTCTAAAGTTTTGAACATGGATGGGTGTTGTACATTGCCAATTGTTTTTCCTGCATCTATTGAAATTATGTTGTGATTTATGTTTTAAAGTCTATTCATGTAGTGAGTTATATTTATGGACTTCCAAATTTTATTTAAACCATGCATCCCTAGGATGAATCCCACTTGGTCATGGTGTACTATCTTTTTAAAGTGTTTTTTTTTTGTATGTGATTTGACTATATTTTATTAAGAATTTTGCATCCATGTTCATCAAGATATTGGTCAATAGTGTTTTCCCTTCATTTTTCTTTGTCAGGTTGTGGCTTCAGGATGATACTAGCTTTGTAGAGAGTATGGTAGAGTTTTCTCCTTTTCTATTTCATGGAATAATTTGTGGAGGATTGTTATTGGTTCCTTTTTTTGTTGTTCATCCTTTTTTAAATTGGGTGATTATTTTATTTTTGTTTAATATAGTCTTATATATTGGAGGGAATCATTGTTACATATTCGTGCATACATGGATATTGACAAAGTAGGTTAAGGCTGATCCTAGTCCAGGATCTCTCTGCTTCATCCACTCCCCACTCTCTTGTCTTTTCTAAAATACCCCCATGTTATAGATAAAAATAAGCATATACATGAATATTAATTTTTCAAGTTTCTCAGTTTCCCTGCCTGCCTGTGTATATTTGGGCTTCTTATGGAAGTACAGAGTTCCCAGTAGTAGTAGCCCCCTTAATCCCTCCTTCCCCTCTTTCCCCCTTCCTTCTTCCCCACCTTCATTGGTATGATTCCCCCAGCTTATGTGAAATCTCAACTATAGTGAGTTTATTATTTCAGTTAGCTTACTTTCATCCTGCATCATGTTTTACTCTAGTTTCCACTTATAAGAGAAAACATTCAGCCCTTGAATTTCTGAGTTTGGGATATTTAACTTAGCATAATTTTTATTCCACTTCACTCCGGTCAAGTGGCAATAATGAAGAATATGAACGATGACACATGCTGGAGAGGCTATGGGAAAAGAGAAATACTAGTTATGAATTCTTTTAGCTTTAGTTTGTTCTGGAAGGTTTTTATTTCATCCTCAAATTTGAAGCTTAATTTTGCTAGGTATAGTATTCTTCTTGTCAAACCTTCTCTTTCAGAGCTTGGTATATATTTTCCAATCTCTTCTTATTTTAGTGTTTGGGTTGAGAAGTTAGTCATGATGTGAACAGGTTTTCCACTAATCATGTTTTGTCTCTTTTATCTTGCAGGTTTTAAGATTTTCTTCTTGTTCTATATGTTAGGAATTTTCATAATAATGTTCCTTGGGATGGATCTATTGTGATTTTGTGTATTTGGAGTTCTCTCTGCATCCTGAATATGAGTTTCCATTTTGTTCTTGATTTTGAAAATTTCAAAAAGTGGTTTCATTTAATATATTGTGCAGACCATTAATTTGTGCCTCCATGTTTTTCTCCACCCCAACAGCTCTCAAATTTGGTCTCTTGATGTTAACCCAGATTTCTTTAATATTCTTTTTGTGATCTCTTAAAATCTTTTTGCTATACAGTCTACTGTATTTGAAGATTAATTATTTTATCTTTGAAACTGTGAAGTCTTTCTTCCAAGTAGTTTAATCTATTGGCTATGCTTTCCATTGTATTTTAAATTTGTTTTATTGAATCTTTTGTTTTGAGGTTTTCTGTGTGATTGTTTTTCAGGATCTCTACTGAAGTGGTTTTTCACTTAGTATTTTTTATCTTTGTATTCTTTCCTTACTTCATCTTCTAGCTTGTAGAATCATTTATGTATGAATTTTCTAAAATCATTCTCTGACATTTCTTCCACTGTGCTGTCATTGACATGCGTTTTTGAGGCATTATGGGTAGTTTGGGCTGCTTCATTCCCTTGTTTATTCTTATTTTTTTCATCTCTATCCATCTTTCAGTGTTTTTGTTTTCTTCTTTCAAATGAGGATTTACTTTGTGAGGTTCTTTTCCTTATGGACCTTGGGTTGGGTGGGTTTCTGAATACTACTATTTCAATTCAATGTGTGACCTCTACTGAACATAATATCAGTCCCTCTTTAAGAGAAGGTATTGAGCCTGTTTAAAATAGACTTTTCTAAGCCAACATTTATTCTAATCAACCTTGAGAGAACAAATATTTGGTGCAATTGTTCTCTTCAATTCCTAAAGTTCAGTGAAATACCTACAACAAAAATTCTGGAACCAATTAAACAAATGATTAGTAGTTTAGTTAGTGATCTTATTATTACCTTAGGTTGGTACTAGATGGAGCATGGGAGGAAGATTGGTAAAGTGGAGAAGTAAAGTGGAGGGAAGGCAGAAAGACAGTGGGTGAGAGAATGAGAGGGTGAGAGAGTCTAAAGTCTGTTAATTTGACCATAAAGAGAGAAAGAGAGAGACAGAGAAAGAAAGAAACAATAGAGTCAGAGAATATTGTTGAATTTACCCCAAAGTAAATGGATATAAAGAAGAATGCTAGGTGTTTTAGTTGCATGTGTTAAAGCTGATGTCCATCTCTTTCCTCTGGCAGTTCCATCAGTTCTATATCTGCTTCTCTTTTGTTTTGTGCTCTGATGCTGGTTGTAGTCCCAGGCCTCTGTTGGTGCCTTTCTCTTTGTTAGGCTTGGTAAATGGAGGAGTCATCATCTGGACTGAGGAACTGTGGACTTTGTCTCAGTCCAGTGAGTGCACAGGTATTAACATTGGAGAACTGGTGAATTTGTACCCAGTCAGAATAATGTTGGCCACTATGTCCAGTGCGTGAGTGAATAATTGCCTGGGGACAAGCAGTCCAAATGTCTGCTGAGTGGGCTTTTGCACCCCTTGGAACTTTTCCGTGGAAATGATCCACCTCAGTCAGCTTTGTCCCTTTGTTTATGAAGCAGGGGACTGAGTGATGTGGGCTTCAGCAATCCACTATTGATGGTGGTCTTTGCAGAAATTCTCTCTAGGTCAATTCCCAAGAGCTTTATCTGTAGGTGGTAGGGCATGGGAATATTGTGACTGTTGCTGTTTGTTCACTGAAGTGACTAGCATGCTGCTGTGAAATGGCTTTTACCTGACCCAGCTTTCCCTGCAGGACTTGGCTTCAAACTGACGACAGTAATTCTCAAGAAAAATGCTCCCACTTTTACCATCACATTGTAAGTTATGAGAGCCCTTTTAACTGTGTGTGTGTGTGTGTGTGTGTGAGAGAGAGAGAGAGAGAGAGAGAGAGAGTATGAGAGAGAGAGACAGAGAGCTCAAGAATTCTTTGGTGGTTGGGGATTCAGCTCAATGGCAGAGCACTTCCCTAGCATGCACAAGGCCTTGAGTTGTGTCCTCCACCCTTAAAAAAAGTTCTTTGTCTGTCCTTTCTCTTTGGCATCCCCCTCCTCACACATATCCACCTTTCCAAAGGTGGCAGGCAGAGCATTCAGAGCTCTTTATGAACAATGATATTGGAGTTTCTGTGAAATTTTCTACCATATTATGAACATCAGAATTCACATTGACTGTTCGTTTTGGATATATAATCACAGATAAAAATTGTCATTATAGAAGAGTTTGTAAAATAATATTACTGCGGTTACTTAATATTCTTGAAGTTAAAGTTTCAGTTTCTTTTTCTTTTATTTTTTATACATTGGGTTTCATATTCTAGTGTTGGTTTTTCCTGATATCAATTAATAATGTTTTATTTTTACCTACATTATTTGGTCACATGGAAATTTCCATGACTTCAGAAATTAGGGCAATATAAGTTGAATTGAAGATATGTATGATAATTGTTTCTATTGTGAATAAAATTTATTATGCTTTTAACCTGCCTTTATAAATATCATACCGGTTTTGCTCATGACTTTCAGGTTTTCTCTGGATTGTCTTTTATCCTGCCTATATACACGGTACTGGGAATTTTGTCTATGAAAATGCAATGTGGATTGAATCCAGGAGTGCTCTACTAATGTGCTACATCCCAAACCTTTTTATTTATGTTTGGAGAAATGTTCTCACTAAGTTATGGAGGATAGCTGGAATTTGAAGTTCTCCTGCCTCAGAATTCTGACTAAGTGAAATTACATGCATGCCAATCATACATATATTGAGTTTGTTCTTATTTTTCAGATAAAGACCATGACATTCTAAAGATAACATTCAAAAACTTACAATTCTAATTTTATGTATTTTTGGAAATTTTAAGTGCGATCAAACCACAAATTAAACTTGCTATCTCCAACATTTTATATGTACTGTTCAGTAACATTTCTTAAAATTGCCATGGAAATGTATCTCTGCAATATTTTCATCTCAGAAAGCAAAAAGTAATTCTTGCATATAAACAAGTTCTCAGTTCTTTCTTCTGCTTTCAAACACCATCCATTCTCACTTCTGTTCAGAATTTTTTTGTTTTTGTTTACGTGTCTGTAGAGTTCTGCAGAATGCCATTTTGTTAGCAACTTATGACTAACACAAGAAGCGTTTTCTGTTTATTTCAGTTAACGTAATGTATTTAAAATTTATTCTTATTATAGATTTCACATAATTTGTTAAATTTGATGTCTTGAAAAATATTCTAATTTCTGTGTTCCAAATTACCTCCTCCACTCATTTCAAGGGGTGTTTGGTTTGCTTCCAACAATGGCTCTGTTGGATAATATTTTAAGTAACATTGATGTGCAAATGTAATAATCTGCTATAGATATGAAGGCTTGTTACCACACTCAGGGTTCCATGCCTGTGTGACTTGATGTCAGTGCTAACAATTGAATTCTGTGGTTTTAATATGTTTTTAAGTCAGGAAATAGCATTTCCAAATTTGTTTATATTTTGGATATTTTTGCAGTATTCATAAAACTTGGAGATTCTATAAAATTTATAGAATAGCTTGTACTAGTTATGTAAAAACAATATTGGAAGTTGTATAGATATTACATGGAGTCTCCAGATAACTTTGAATAGTACCAATAAGTTTTTATTTTTCAATTATTGATCAGGACCATTTTCAAGAAAATTTAATCAATTGCCACATATGTGTGGGGAGCTCTATTGTCCCCCAGGAGCCGATCAGGAGGTGAGTGCCAATGGCTGGAACCCGGGTCCCCCTCATCCAGGGACCCCTTCCCTTCCAGCTGGGGAAACGAGGCAACCACATGCAGATGATGTCAGCCCAGAATCCATTTATTACTAAGGCACATGGATTTTTATAGAGGAGGAGGGGAGACAGCTAAAGAATCAATAATCCTTCTAAGGCAGTTGCCAGGTGTTATGTAGATTTCAGTACAGACAAAAGTTAGGAACATTCTATAGTCCATACATTCTGACCCACCCTGTTTGACCTTTTGTATAACAAAGCAGTACCTAGCAGCCCCTCCTGAAGGAATTTATATAAATAGTAACAAGATGGCTCCAGGGCAGCTCATGAAACGGATTGGAGGTCATACCGAAGGACAGACCCCAACAATTCCCCCTTTTTATTTTATTTGAAAGCATCCAGGATCTGTCTTAGGTTGTGGAATGCGATAACCCTCTTTACCCGTCATGGGGATGAGCAACAGCATGGTTGCTTCCCTGGCTTAGGTCAGCAAGGCATCCATTCCATCATACCTATCATTGATTCAAGGACTCATATCTCCTTCAACACATGAAACCATATTTGGGGGGGGCAGGGTCTTGCCCTTGCTGTGCCAGCAGGATATTGTGTGATTATTAGTCTGTTGCTGCTGCCATCAGCTGTAAGAGTGATAAACAAGGAAAATTACACCTAAACTTAACACTTCAATCCAGGCAGCAATGCCAGATCAATTTTTTAAGGGCTTTTGACATCCTGGTAGCAAGCCAAATAAAGACATAGGTGGAACTCGACTCTCAATTAGAGCCTTAATTTCTCTAATTAACAAAGTGGTTACATTCCTAAACTTGTTGTTCCAAAGGCCTCTCACCATCTCACTTAGTTGAAATATAGATGTAGACAAATTGTGCATAGTATAAGAAACAGGTCTTACACAAATATTTTTGAACAGGGGGGAACAAGACATGTGAAATATCATACAACAATTAATAGCATTATGTCCGCTTGCAAATGTTCATTAATTAGCTATTGAGTCCTTAGGGCAGTTGCAGTTTGGCTGAACAATCTATTTACCGCTGTCCCTGTGGCCACTGAATGGTGCATAGTCAGTCCCACGGCCGCAGCAGCTGCAGTTGCAGCCACAGTGGCTGTTATAATAGCCACTGTAAATCCGAAATCCCTTCAGGTTTGATAGAGCTGATCGTTCTGGGCATTCACCTTTACTTTCACTGGAACAGGAATTGTTGCGGGGACACGGAGGAGGGAGGAGTCAGGAAATCCCTCTAGCAGGAACAAAGACTAGTAAGCATGCACCTGTCCCAGCAGAAGCAGAAAGCTGATGCACAAGTCATTCCGGAATCTTTTGGGGACCATCATTTTTCTGTGGAAAACCACAAATAATACCTCAACCCCGAGGACCAGGTTGGGTCCTTGCCATTGATTATCAATGGGATCCTTTCACATGACTTGTGCATAGGGTCGGCCACTAGGATGCCAATGGCGTTTGATTGCAGGTATTCTTGTTAACATCCAAAATATAAAAATTAAGAATAAAAGGATATGATTAAGTAGGTCTCGTGGGGCAGTATATTCCCCCTTTTTGTTTTTAAGTAGATAATTTTTGATGGTGAGATGTGCACGATCCATAATGCCTTGACCCTTTTTTAAAATCCGTATTTTGATATAATCCTTATGAAATTTTTAATGTTTTTAATCACTTTAAACCTTTTGTACTCTTTACATATAGAATTACACCTGTTAGAACTTTAGTTCTTAACAACCTTGCTTTCTTTTAGTGAAGATCCAGATTAAAGCAATCTTAAATTATCTTTTCAGTTTCCAATGTATAAAAGCACATTTAATAAACCCAAATGTATTTTACCTTATAGAAACTAAATCAAGATATCATTAACTTAGATTATCCATGAAACCTCAGGATATTATAGAAATTTAAACCATCTTTTTCCATTGAAGAAAAGTCCTAGAAGTACTGAATGAAACACTTTAAACATTTACAGAACATTGTATTGGTTGACCACCTCCAAATGAAGGGAACACTCCTTAGGAATTAACTTGGAGCAGCTGGCTTTTCCCTTAGGCCTTTAGCCGTTTGAATTTAAAAGTAGCATTTTTTTCTTTTTTTCTCAAACCGCTTTAGGTGTTAGCTTATGTAACTTGCATTGTAAAAGATGGCTATCAAGCAGATAATTAGTTGGTATCTCCTTCCTTTTTACAAAGGAGCTAAGCTGCAAAATGATAGAATGAGGTTTCTTTAGGGCATTTTTGGGTTATGCAGGCTGGTGGTGAACCTGGCATAACTTGAGAATGAAGCTCCTGTCTGAATTAGTGGATGTCCTTTAAAATTAAGAGAAGGGAGGTGTGCAACCTTTCAGCCATCACTCTAGCCCCCAAGCTCCCATGGATACCATGGGGTGGGGCGGCTGCCCCGAGGGTTAGAGGCTGATGTAGTGCTCGGTGAGGGCGGGAGAGAAGGTGACCCACCTTTAGCAGGCCATAGGGCCGAGCCAAAAAGAGAAAATGCCCCGAGGTGGGGGAGATCCCCAGATTGGACTTGAGTTTTCCTAAGGAGCTGTAAATTTTGGTCTCATGTATCCCAATCAAGTAAGTTACTTTCAGGTATCCAGAGGGCCACCGTAACCAGAGAAATAAGGGCTCCAGCAGCAAGGAGAGGCCCAAACATGGGGGCCCAAAAATGTTTGGCTGGCATGGGGAATAGAGAGAAGAGAGAAGGAGCCCAAGAATGCTGAGGTAATTTAAAGAAAGCGAGCCCTAGGGCTAGGGCATTGGGCTTATGTACTTGAATTAAAAAGAAGAGAGCGTGGGGCCTTTTGACCAGGGCAGGGGCTTTCACAGCCGACTAGGGAGAAATTAAAAGCAAGGGAGCTGGGGCCCTAATACCCGGGTGCTGGGAAAAAGTGGAGCCCTAACCAGAGTGGGGGCTTTCGAAGCCGACTAGGGAGAAATTAAAAGGAAAAAAGCGGGTCCCTAAGACCAGGGCGTTGGGCTTACTCAGCCGAATAGGGAGAAATTAAAAAGAAAAAAGATGGGGCCCTAAAACCAGGGCTCTGGGGGGCAACTCACCGGAGCCAGAATTTCTTCCTGGTGGGCAATGTCCTGACGGCGGGAGTGTGAGCGATTCCTCACACGGGGCACCATTTGTGGGGGAGCTGTATTGTTCATCAGGAGCCAATCAGGAGGTGAGGGCCAACAGCTGGAACCCGAGTCCCCATCGTGCAGGGACCCCTTCCCTCCCAGCCAGGGAAATGAGGCAATCACATGCAGCTGATGGCAGCCCAGAATCTGTTTATTACTAAGGCACATGGGTTTTTATAGAGGAGGAGGGGAGACAGCCAAGAATCAATAATCCTTCTATGGGAGTTGCCAGGTGTTATGTAGATTTCAGTACAGACAACAGTTAGGAACATTCTGTAGTCCATACATTCTGACCCACCCTGCTTGACCTTTTGTATAACAAAGCAGTACCTAGCAGCCCCTCCTGAAGGAATTTATACAAATAATAACAAGATCGCTCCAGGGCAGCTGATGAAACGAGTGGAGGTCAGACCCCAACACATATGTATAGTTTTGTTTTTTTGTTTTGTTTTGTTTTGATTTTTTTTACCATTGGTTCAACATAGTGTTCCATATTGTAAGGAATCATTGTTATATATATATATATATAGTTATGTATACATAGATAGTGACAAAGTAAGTTAAGACCAATCCTAAGCCCAGAATCTCCACCACATTACTCATATATGTGTAGATCTTTAAAATACCTTCCACTTTCCATTTTGAATATTATTCTATTATACTTACAAAATAATCTTAATATTTTCACCACTAATAAACTTTGTTTTATTCCCTAAGAGTGGTTTATTTAGTATACTATTCCATTTGCTATAATTCTCAAGTTTTTATACAACATATTGCATATGTAAATCTAATTTGCTTAAAATATTTTTCATTGTCTTGTTTGTGGTTTTCATTTGGTTTGAGTACATTTTCTTTTATAAGTAAATGAGGATCGTTGTCTTCCAGTTCTTCTCTACTTCTTTATTCAGTTCTCTAAATTTTGTCTTTTAGATTTGGGAAGTATCATGTGAGTTGCAAATGTATCTACTTTTATTGCAGTAACTTAGGGAAAGATGCCTTTTATGGTTAAATATCATTTTACTTTGCCTCTTTCTCAAGTTGTTAAATTTAAAATACATTTGCTTTGTGTAACTTTTGTTGCAAACTATATTTTCCTGGCCGTACTTTATTCACCCTGGCTTTCTTTTCATTATTTTTGTATATAATATTGTTACATCTTTATGCTTTCAGTCCATTTGCATCCTTAAATTTAGAGTCTGCTGTAGAACATGTACAGTTATTTTTGTTTAATTTAATTTTGTTAGTCAAGCTTTTTATTTGGACTGGTGTTTTGTAATTATGTATTTACAATCATGAAATATTTAAAAGGGAAGAACTCATTATTCCTACTTTGTAGGGTTTTTTTTTCTATATTAATTACCATTTTTTTCTTAATGGTTGAATTTGTGGTTCTTGGATTAGCAGAGTGTCTTCATTTGCTTCCTCTCACACTTCCCTTTATATAAGTTATGGGTTTTGATATTATCATTGACATTGAGATTTAAGCTTTCAAATTCTGTTGCATACTGAAGTGTTTTATGACCCATCAATATAGACAAGTATAATTGTTTGTATATGCCTTTTCTTTGCTTAGAAAATTTAAATTTCTTGACGTGTTGCTGTGCAGATTTATTTTTTCAGTATGAAGAATTCCCTTTAGTATTTCTGGAGGAAAGTTCTAGCATTGATGAACTTTTGAGGTATTTAAAGTCTTTATGTTTCTTCACTCATGTGAGACAGTATTTGTGGATATGGTGTTCTTGGTTGGAAATTTTATTATTCCAACCATTTGACCACATTCCCCAGTTCCTTTCTTTATTATATAGCTTCTACGAAGAATTTCACTATTAATTGTATCTTTCTAGGTGAAACATCTTTTTCTTTTGGTTCTCTTAAAATTCTCTGTTAATTTTTAAACTTTAATAAGATGTGCTTTGAGACTTCGGGGTTTTTATGTACTTGGAGATAATTGTGGTTCTTGATTTTGATATCTGCCAGGGACCAGCTCCAGCAACTCTTGGGGTCCCCAAAAGATGAGTGGAGTTGATATGGCAGAACAACCTGAACTTCTGGGGCAAGTTGCAAGCAGACATAGCACACTCCTTGAGCAAAATACTTTCTGTTCTTTATTTTTGAGCTCTTGTATACACGTGCGTAAACAATGCTTTCATTATCTGCCTCAGTAACGAAATTGACCACCTCTAACAATTTAAATTATTTCAGAGCACCAGACACAAAACTATCCACTTTATCATTAGTTCATGGTCAAATCCTCATGATCTGTTTGAATTGTTGTACAAAAAGACTTTATTTTAAATCCCCTGGGAAGATTCCCAGGAGTGGAATAGCATTGTCGTATGGTGGGCTCATCCCTACTTTTTTGAGAACGCTCCACACTGCTTTCCAGAGAGTCGGTACCAGTCTGTAGCTCCACCAACAGTGTGTTAATGTGCCTATCTCTCCACAGCACCTGCAGCATCTATTATTGTCCATTTTCTTCATTTTTGCCATTCTGACTGGCGTAAGGTGATATTTTAATGTGGTTTTCATTTGCATTTCTCTGATTTCTAGAGATTTAGAGCACTTTCTCATATATTCATTGGCTTTATCAATGTCCTCTGGTGAGAAGTTTCTATTTAGCTCTTTGGCCCATTTAATAACTGGGCTGTTAGTGTTTTTGTAGTTGAGATTTTTGAGGATTTTGTAGATGTTCCTCAGGGGATGAATGGATCCATTCCATTATACCATGGAATTTTACACAGCAATTAGAAATAATGATATTGCAAACTTTGAAGGTAAATAGATGGCTATGGAAGGAATTATGCTGAGTAAAATCAGCCTAACCCAGAGAACTAATGATCAATTGTCTCCACTCATCTATGGAGGTTGGGACTAGACCCTGGCCACTGAGAAAGTTGGTCTAATATCATGTGATAAATCCAGATAAGATGTAATGTTATACAACATAATCCTTTTTTAGAGATATTTTGTGAAGGGGAAGGGAGGGATAAGGGTGAGTAATTGGGGGGGAATCCTGGGGGTAATTCTAATATCCTGAATCTCTACACATTTTATATTATTTTGTTAAAAACTTGTATGGTTGTTCAAAAATTTAAAAAAATAAAAAAGCTTTATTTTTAAAAAGGATAATGTTGTTCCTAATTCTCTATACCTGTTTTGATAAAAAACAGAGTTCCAACACTTTCCCAAAACTCTGAATCCCTATTTTCCTTCAGATATTTCTTATTTAACTCTGTTTAGGCCCTTATACTCTTTTTAACTACTAAACCAAAACCACTTTGTTACTATATCCTTACTAGACATTCTGTAGCTATCCTAAGTCCTATAACTGTTAATCTTAAGATATCTGTACATCCTAACCTATGGGTTAAGAAGTGAAAACTTAACTTTTGCAAAGATAGGAAAGGCAATTTTCGTACACTATTTTTTGTTCATTAGTTCCAATTAGTTTGCTTTCTATTTCCAACTCTGCTTTGAAGTCAGTATAGCTTCATCCTTCATGACTTACATGTGTGTTATACTGTTGGGGTTTGTAGCCTTTCATGTTCCTCCTGACCTGCAGGAGAGAAGGAGAGAAGCACACCCCAACCAAGGCAGCCAACCAAGAGAGGCAAGGGTCCGCTCAATGCCCATTTCCAGCCCTCCCTAAAGAGGACAATCAGATGCGTCAGGGAGACCAGTCACAGCAGGAACTCATTTATTGAGTATGGGCATGAGGTTAAAAAGAGTATGGGGACCAATGAAAGGAAAGGTCAGCAAGGGGTGGAAAGCTCATGCAGGTAGCAGTTCCATATGCAGCAAAGGGGACCACTAGCTGTTCACAAGGGTGAAAGGTATATTGAACCTATCCCATCAGGTGGTCCAAAGAAACATCACGACCTAAAGGTGATGCCCCTGAGTAGGGTGTTGGGAGCCATTTTGGTTGCATGTGTCCTCAGAAGGCAGGTTTCAGCAAATGAGTTCCTCTTTCTGATGCAACTCTGTCAATGCATTGCATGTTGAAACCCAGCATTATACTAATACCCTTCTCATCAATCCATAACCGTTATATCCAATTTGAGTAAATAGCCGATTTCCAGAAGGATGGTTTTGGCAATATCCTGGAATGCTGGCTTTACAGAGCCCTTCCCCAACTCTGTACTTTGTCAGACAGAAGCTTGGTAGATACTGCCTACTCCAGATTTCTATTATATTTGTCATTTTTATAATTTCTGTGATTTTCTTTTTCTTTTTCTTCTTTTTTATTGAGAGGGACAGTGAGAGAAAGAGCGAGAACCCATTTTATTTAGTTTCTTATTTAGTTTCTCATTGGGACTTCATTCCTCTGACTTTGTTGCATTTGTAGTGCTGGGGTTCAAATCCATGTCTTGTGCAAGTTAGGCAAGCACCACAACTGCTGAGCCACTGCTCTATCCATGTGATTTTCTTGTTTTTAAGAGAGAAGGACAGTGAGAGAAAGAGACAGACAGAGAATGAATTTTTATTGAGTTTTCCACATGGCTGTTATTGCTTTGAAACTTAATTGAGATGCAGTTTGAACTTATGTACTTGTGCATGCTGGGCAGGTACCATAACCACCAAGCCCCCACTCAAGCCCTCCAAATGATTTTCATACTGATACTTGGGATGGAATTTAGAGTGACTCACCACTGAGTTACACCCTGAGCTAGCTTCCCATTTTCTTTCTTTCTTTCTTTTTCTTTTTTAACTTTTGACAGAAATTCACTATGTAGTGAAGGCTATCCACAAATTCATGATCCTCCTTTCTCAGCCTCCCAAAATGCTGGGAATACATATGTATAAAACCAAACCTGACTCCCACAATTTTTTAAGGAAGTTGGAACATGCAATTTGTACTTATTTCTGTTAATAAATTTTTTTTCTGAATTTCATTCATTTTTCTGTGTTGTGTGGTAACTCACTAAATTTAACTTTCCTAATGTTCAATTCCTAATGTTTAAAATTCCTACTTTGATTGAGCCAGATTTTCATTTTTCTTTTTGTGCTGCACTATTTTTGAGTGATTTGTCTAATTGAAAATCAACCAACAGTAGATTGTATAGATACTTTGGAAAATGATGTGGAAATTAATAAATAAAAATAGGTAAGCACAGTGCTAAAAGATTGTAATCCTAGTTAACTGTGAAGCTATGCAAGAGGATTTCACGTTTGTGGCACATCATAATATCTTAGTGAAAACATGTTTCCAAATGAATAATTTATAAAAGGCTTGGGCTGTATAACTCAGTGGTACAACATTCTTAGGCTTCATGTCTAATAGCACCCATAAAAAAATTAAAAGTAGAATAATCCCATGATACAGAAATTCAAGTACTAAGTAGGTATTCAGAAGAGGTTAGACCAGCATGTTAAAGAGATATCTATACTATTCTGTTCATTGCAAGAGTTATTCACAGTAGTCAATACAGGGACTCAACCTTTATGACCATAAATGATGGAATGAGAAAAAATACAGTATTTATATGCAAGTACTATTTAATTATAAGAGGATATCATGGCATTTAAGCTGATGTGAAATGATTATGCAGGACTTTGCATTTAATGATATAATACAGACACAGAGTAACAAAACTGTTAGAGCTTGTAACTCATGTAGAATTCAGAAAAGCAGAGAGTAAAATTGTGGTCCCAAGGTTCTCTGTTTTGTGTAGTATTGATGTGTTGTTGGTCAAAATCTGCAAATTTTTATTTTAAAATCCCTAAGAATGTCAAGTGTTCTCTTGTGCTACATAGTGAAAGTAGCTTATTCTATTCTTCAAAAATGCTAAAATAATGAGTATTTATACACAAATACAAAGTATTTTATACTTTCTGAGCATAAAATTGATAATTACATGAAATCATGCATGGACCAATTCGCTACATTTATTCACATGTATATAAACTTTAAAGCACCATGTCTGAGTAAATGCATAAAATTTAAATTGTCAGTGAAATATATCAGTAAATATCAAAAGTTAAAAAATAGAAAGCAAGTCATTTCTCTTGATGGTCATGTTGGCATCATCCAGATAATATGACAGTCTTTTATTGCTTCTGAAACTTCTTCTCCTGGTAAAACTTGTCTAGATATATGTGTGTTTTTACCATTGAAAATTCTGTCCATATTTCTTCTTAAGCATTCTTTGGTCTTTTACTACTGTTGAGTATCTGTGGTATCGTCATGCCATGTGTTATTTTCAGGTCTTTGTCTCATGGTACACAGAAGTCAGTTTTCAGGTAGTTCCCGAGGAAACCACAAATGTTTGCATATATTTCACATGTCTCTCATTCTATTGAGAGAAGGGAGTTGGTAAATTGTTCCATATTGCACACTGCTGTATTTTGGAGGAAATTATTTTGTTTATAAAACTAACACTTTTTCCCCTCTACTCCATTGCTTTCCTTAGTAATGCACACTTATTATGTAATCTCTAAAATAGGCAGGGCAGTTCTTACTAAGTAATATTGTTTATACATTTATGTAGTTAATATAATTCTGGAGTAATAATGTCTTTGGTTTTACTAATATTCTGTCCTACTGATGTCCTGACATGAGTACAATTTCATGCATTATTTTTGCAGAATGTATTTATGTAAGTTTGCTAAGTAAAATAATTGTTATTTTCATATATTTCAGCTTTGACTTTTCTTCACACAGATGAATTTTCAAGGAACCTTTACATAGATGGAAATTGTGGTAACATCCTTGTTCAGTACTCAAAGCTCATGCCCCATCAAAGTGTTCATAGGAAAGACACACCTTACAAATACAGGGAATGTGAAGGAGCTCTTAATCGAATTGCAACTCTCACTGAATACAACAAAATTTTTACTGAAAGGCAGTCCTGTAAGTTTAAAGAATGTATGAAAGCATTTGATAACTCAAGCCATATTAAACAATGCACATTCTATGGAAATATGCAACCTGGCATACTTAAAGCGTGTGCCAGAACTTTTAATAAAAAATCCCCATTTATTCAGCATCAGAAGATTCATGCAACAGATAAGCCCTACAATTTTAAGGAATATACCAATGACTCAGTTAAGTTTTTAACCCTTACTCAACACCAAGGTATTCACACTGGAGAAAAGCCCTACAAATACAAGGAATGCCACAACATGTTAAATAAAATCAAACATCTTATTCAACATCACCATCTTCATACAGGAGAAAAGCCTTCCAAGTGTGAAGAACGTGTCAATTTTTTTAATAAAAAATCAAAATTCACAACACACCAGAGGATTCATACTGGAAAGTCCTACACATGTGAAGAATGTGGAAAAGCTTTTAAAAAGAGATCATTACTTAGAATACATCACAGAATTCATATTGGAAAGAAATCATTCAAATGTGAAGAATGCAGCAAAGTTTTTAAAAAAAGATCACACCTTACAGTACACCAAAGAATTCATACTGGAGAGAAGTCCTTCAAATGTGAAGAATGTGGCAAAGCTTTTAAACAAAGATCACACCTTACAGTACACCACAGAATTCATACTGGAGAGAAGCCCTACAAATGTGAAGAATGTGGCAAAGCTTTTAGCTATAGATCATCGGTTAGTATACACCACAGAATTCATACTGGAGAAAAGCCTTTCAAATGTGAAGAGTGCAGCAAAGTTTTTAAATTAAAAGCACACCTTACAGTACACTACAGAGTTCATACTGGAGAGAAGCCCTTCAAATGTGAAGAATGTGGCAAAGCTTTTAAAGAAAGATCACAACTTACAGTACACCAAAGAATTCATACTGGAGAGAAGCCCTTCAAATGTGAAGAATGCAGCAAAGGTTTTAAAAATAGATCAGAACTTACAAAACACCACAGAATTCATACTGGAGAGAAGTCTTACAAATGTCAAGAATGTGGCAAAGCTTTTAGGGATAGATCATTGCTTAGTATACATCACAGAATTCATACTGGAGAAAAGCCCTTCAAATGTGAAGAATGTAGCAAAGCTTTTAAACAAAGATCAGACCTTACAGTACACCAAAGAATTCATACTGGAGAGAAGCCCTTCAAATGTGAAGAATGTGGCAAAGCCTTTAAACAAAGATCAAACCTTACAGTACACCAAAGAATTCATACTGGAGAGAAGCTCTTCACATGTGAAGAATGTGGCAAAACTTTTAAAGAAAGATCACACCTTACAGTACACCACAGAATTCATACTGGAGAGAAGCCCTACAAATGTGAAGAATGTGGGAAAGCTTTTAGCTATAGATCATCAGTTAGTATACATCACAGAATTCATACTGGAGAGAAGCCCTACAAATGTGAAGAATGTGGGAAAGCTTTTAGTAATAGATCATCGCTTAGTATACATCACAGAATTCATACTGGAGAAAAGCCCTTCAAATGTGAAGAATGTGGCAAAGCTTTTAAACAAAGATCAGACCTTACAGTACACCACAGAATACATACTGGAGAGAAGCCCTTCAAATGTGAAGAATGTGGCAAAGCTTTTAAACAAAGATCAGACCTTACAGTACACCACAGAATACATACTGGAGAGAAGCCCTTCAAATGTGAAGAATGTGGCAAAACTTTTAAAAAAAGATCAGACCTTACAAAACACCACAGAATACATACTGGAGAGAAGTCCTTCAAAAGTGAAGAATGTGGAGAGAGGAAGATGGCGACCTGAAGAGTGACAGCATTTCCTGAGGCTGTGGGTCTGCTTGGGTTAAATCCACTGCCACTGCAATTTTCTAAGGTGCATCCAGGGGGAACTATATTTGATTGTCTACTAGTTTGTGAAGCTTTTATAAGGAGCTGAGTCTTATGAGTTTTGAGAGAAAAGATAAAAAAAAGAAGGGGGGATTTTCCCTTCTTGCCAGGGGCACAGAAGGTTGCCAGTGCAGACAGCCTGCCAGAAAGAGTTCTGTCTGCCCTGCCAGGATTACTGTATATAGCTCCTTGCTTGGTGTTAGCGGAGCATTCCTATGATGTAGGAGATAAGGAGTTTCTGTCTGTTCTAACAAGAACGGGAAAGGCTTCCTTCCATTTCTTGTCTCCCTGGTCACATTCCCGACCAGCTCCAGGGGTGGGAACACACGTGGAAGCCGTGATGCAGCAGGTCTGAACAGAAACAGATTTCATCACTAAACCTATCCTGTCCGTAACTAATCAGACCCCCGCCAACCTCGTACTCTTTGAGGGGTGAGAGCTGTGATCTAAGACGGCCCCCTGGGGGACCCAGTCTCTCACTGCCATTACGATCTCCAGAACTACATTTCCCATTGGCTGCAAAGGCGGAGCTATGGAGCAACTGTCGGAATGAGGAAAACTTTCCCTTTTCGACCGGGAATGCTGAGGGCTCCCTTTATATTCCGTTCTGAATGCTCCCTGGTCACAATACCGCACCAGCTGCAGGGGTGGGGCAGCAAGCAGCAGTAGCCATGACTGCGGATGCCAGCAGAGCCACAGACACTGTTGCTGAACCAGTCCCTACCCTACGTAAAACACTCATCTGCCAAGCTCGCACATTGTGGGGAGGAATACATGTACCGGGAGATAGTCTGCAGGGGGCCACAGACTGAGAGACATTCATATTGAGGTCCCAGAGATGCCCTCATTGTCTATAGATACAAGATTTCATTAAGAATTTTTTATTTATTGTTTTTATTTTCTTTTACATTTTTAACTTTTAAATATTTTTTTATTTCATGTCTTTTTAAATTTTCACTCAATTTAACTTATTTTTTACTTTAGCATATTTTATTTTTTTATTTTTTATACAGATTTTTTTCTTTTTTTCTTCTTTCTTTTTTCTTTTTTCTCCTTTCTTCCTCTCTTTCCCTTTTCTAGCTTTATGATTAATACTAAAGTTAATGTTGGTGGATGTAAATATTTATTTGTGTGTTTATACTGGTGATTGTCTACTACTCTAAGTCTTCTTAGTCCCTACTGCTACCTCTATAGCATTAGATCCCCACCAGGAAAACGTTCCATGATAGCATGATATACTCTACATTTGGAGAATGAAGACATCTACACCCCATACTAACCTCT
>PVKS010026292.1:0-28828 GCA_004027875.1 Aplodontia rufa | reverse complement strand
GTATCCTAGGGAGCCATCCGCCTATTACTCTGAGAGTCATTCAATTTGAAGTATTGTTAGGTTAGCAGTCTACCCTACTGCTTCCCCATATATTCTAGCATCCACAGATGAGAGAAACCATTCGGCCCTTGAGTCTCTGAGATTGGGATACTTCACTAAGCATAATTCTTTCCAAGGAGATACATTCTTATCAGAAGTGATACTGCCCTTAAGGAGACAAAAATTTGGTTTTGTGAGTGGGGAAAAAAATCTTACTCTTTTTATGTGCAAAGTACATACACGCTTCGTAAATGTAATACATTAATGGGATATAGAAAGCACCCGTAATTCTTAAAATTACATGGTAGGGGGAGGATAATTAGGAAAAACAATTCCTAAAAAGGCTCCTTAGGGAGATAAATAATGCAAAAGGACTTTGAACCAGTCAATAAAGAGGGCTGGAAGGGGAAGGGGTCTGGATGGTGTGGGTAGCATAGAAGACTATTTGTCATGGTAACTGAGACAAGCCATAAGGCAGAAGGTGCTACAATTGATCATTTAGGGGATGGCAATGTAACTCAGGGGCAGAGCACTTGCCTAGCATGTGTGAGTAGAACTGAAAAAAAAAAAAAAGAAAGAAAAAAAAAGTCATTTAGAATCATATGGGTAACTGGTTGAAGTCCCCAGCATTGAAGTGGAAGTTTTAGGACCTCCTTGGAGGACAGTTTTTTTCCAGTGGCTTACTGAGCTGTATGAAGCTCAAGGGGTGGGGCTAATTCACAGGGGCAGGAAATAGGAAGGTAATAGGAAGAACCTTCTGATGGCATCTCCAGCATGACGTCCCTTTGACGCATGACAATCTGTGCTGGGAGCTCCTATTAGATCCAACAGCAAAGGTTCACTTTATAAAGAATGCTAGAGGTTACCACGAACGCAGGATTGCTTCCCCCAAGTGGCAACCTTGAAAATGAGGAGCAAACCAACTAAATTTGTGAAAACAGTCATTACACATTAGACGCACAGAGCAGTTATTAAGATAAAATCTAGAAGAAACAATTATTTAAAGAAGGGCTCAGCGTAAGACAATGTAAAACTCACAGTAAAATAGAAGAGCAAACTGAAATAAATGATGAATAAAAGAACAGACAAAAAAAAACAAAAAAACAGCCCAGTTGGGGCTGGAGAGGTGGCTCAGTGGTAGAGTGCTTGTCTTGCATGCATGAGGATCTGGGTTCAATCCCCAGCACCACACACAATTAAGTAGAAGAAAAACAAAACCCAGATGAAAAAAAAACAGGGCTCTGTCCACTTCTTCCACTCTGGGGGAAGTCTGCTCTTTTCCCCTTGCTTTGCTTCCTATTATTTCCTTAAAATAAATTCTGTCTACTATGCTTGCCTCAGTGTCCCTCGGTTTCATTCTTTGTCTCCAGGGGACAAGAGGTGTCCCCAGCATCAGATGGGGACACGTCTGGGATATGGCTAAGTTCACCGCCAAGTAAGCTCTCTGCAAGGTGCAGCATCTTTCTGTCTCTTTCTTTCTGGAGGACAATAAACTGGGCATCCATGGGTCACTTCAACACAATTAGCATGACCACCATTCAGATGACAGGTTTCACATCCTTTGTACAGTTCCTAATCCTCTGCCTTCAGGTCAGGCATAGTAGGCTCCATAAGGATCATTTTCCAACTTTTCTATCTCACCTCAGAGTGTGTCTGGCATTAGTAGACAGTTGCCCTCTGATCCTGGTTAACTTTGGATGCCAAGAGTTGAGTGAAGTAGTGAAGCAAATGAGGGATTCTGGCCAGGGCCATTCCCTGGTGGACCTCAAAGGCTTCTCCCTGGACCTCCTCTCCCGACAGCCCTTAGGTGTATCCTACAAGTAACCATTTGATTGGATGGTGCTGAGCAAATGCCCCAGAAATACGCACCTCCATATGAGCCAATCTCTTCTTCGGAAGCTCATTCCTCCCAAGCACCCCCTTTCCTCACGGATCAGACTCTTGCCATTGAGAAAAGGATATTTTACATAGAATGGCTTGCAAGAAAGGACCTAAGTCCCTTCTGTTCACAGACTGGGACTTTACAAACCTGTAGGAAGATAACTCTGTGCTTTTTCCTTATTGGATAAACTCTCTTCAAACACAGGGCACCTGATAGTCAGCTATCATGGCTGCCAGTCTTAGGACTCAGGTGGCAGGCTTGCTGGACAGTCAGGACTGATCCCTCCTCCCTTAGGCATTGGGAATGTCATTACTGACTTGCTCCAGTTTCCTTTCTTTGGGAGAAAATAGGTGCATGGGACAGAGGAAGGCTTGAGACAACTGAAGGCAGCTGACTGGGGTGACTCTCCAGTGCTGCAAGAAGGTCTCATGTCCTGAGTCAGGCCCCAGTGATTCTCAGGGGTACCAGGATCGACCATTGTCTGTTTCTCTTTGTTTCTGACTGACTTGGCCCCGATGGTGGAGGGTAACTTACCCAATGAACCTCAGATCCTGAGATGAAGTGTTGATCTGATCTAAGGTCTTCAGGAAAAAGGTGACCCATTAATCCCCAGATCGTGAGCTGAAAAGTCTCTCCCTCTCCTGAAATGCTACTACTCTGTCTCTGATATCAACCTCTTCAACAGGGACCCCTTGTGAGAGACTGCCAAGATAGAGCTCCACTAGCTTTACAATTAAGACTGCCTTTCCTAGATTCTCACAAGACACCTTTTCTTCTCTGACTCCCTCATCTGGCAGGAAGAAATCAAAAAGTTCTGTCTCAGAGCAAAACACCTCTCATCTCTCCTAGTTCAGGAAGTTAAATCATTTATTTTCTTTAGTGAGGCTCTCACCCAGAGCACTAATAGACTTGCCTCCCACTTCAAATTGAGAAGCATAATGAAGGATCATGGGCCTGTGAGTGTGAGAATTCAAGAACAAGGGAACCATGTAAGGCAAATTTTTAAAGGTGCAAATATCCTCCCTTAAATTAAGTAGTCATCAAGAAGTCAGTAACCACAGTTGACTGTAGGCTGCTTTTCTACTGTGAGGCATTGTAAATTTTATAGTGCCCAAGGGAATACCAATAATGCCACAAAGACTGGATTCCCTTTGGCATGTGCCAAAGAAATGCCTTTGCATCCTCACTGGTAAAGCAGCAATAAATCCAGCAAGGTATAAGGAGAGGTGGGATCGCTGACTGTCAGAAGCTCACTAAGGGAGACGTCCCTACAGCCAGGTGGGGGCTTCATTCTCAGGTTATGCCAGGCCCACCACTAGTCTGCATAACCCATAAATGCCCACGAAGAACTCCTCATTTTCCTGGCCACCGGAGAAAAACATAACTTCAATATCATTTTGCACTTAGTTTTGCAAAAGGGAAGGAAATGCCAGCTAGTTACCTGCCTGATAGCCATCGAAAATACAAACTACATGTTCTAGCACCCACACCAGTTAGAGACCAGAGGGTGGGAAAAAAGCTTGAAGTGTCATCTTTAAATTCAAGCAGCTGTGAGGCCTAAGGGACTGTTTACTCCTCTCCTGCACTCTGAGATTCTAGCAGGAGAGAAAGATGGAAAGGATCTGCATAGGCCAGTGGCTCCAGATTCCAAGCTTTTAGAGATCCTTAAGAGGCCTACATTATAGCACTTTCGGAGATAACGTAACAGGGACTCAGCTTTAGGAAGCGGATAGGGAAGGACCAAGAACATCAGGACACACTAATTCCTGCAGAGTTTTCTTTTCTCTTCATTTGAACACAAAGGAAATTACAAAGATTCTATATAGGTTTTCCTTATTCTAAACAAAACAAAACAAAACTTCCTGAGGATTTTGTGAGCTCTTATTCTTTCAATGCCTGGCTAAGTCTCTGATTCAAAAGTGCACTCTGTTCTGCTAGAGATGTTTACATGCTCCCTTACTAGAGAAAACATAGCCATTTCATTTTTTGGGTTTTGAGCTCAATTTTACTGGTAAATTCACTTATCATTTTGTGCATACAAAAATATTTTTCAGTCAGTCTTGTTTTATCTAACTAGAGTTTTTAATTTTACTGCAGTCTTTATTCAAAAGGTCAATAATTCAAAGAAATACTCTAAATACTGTGTTTCCTGTTGGGTTTTTGTGTATACACCTGTCTTGCATGTATATATACATGTGTGTTATATGTTATATTCAATATGGTACCAAATTGGCTTATATATGAGTGCTCATAAATTAAATTGAAAAAGAAAAAATGGATCCAAATGACTTTTAGTTCATATGACTTAAACATTTAGAAAGAGGTTCAATCTAAATTGGTTAAACATAAGAGTAAAGATGCGTTTAAGATTACTAGCCCACATGTTTTTCTAGGTGGTCAATCAATAGAGTATTGGTTTCTATAGACGTTTAAAGTGTAACATTCATTGCATCTAGGATTTTTCTTCACCTGAAAAAGTTTATATTTTTCTGCTATCCTGGTATCATGGGCATCCTAAAGTTAACAATTAAAAATGAGTAAATTAGATTTAGCATAAATGGGATTAATCTCCAAAAATGTGTTTGTTACAGGAGACATCAGTTGATTCCAGGTGAATGGGGGCAGGGCATCAGGCAGCCCACACCCTCAGATGACTGGATGGAGGAAGGGCATCAGGCAGGCATGAAAGGAAATCAGACATTGGCAGATAAGCCCCAATGGCATCTCGCAATCACCCAATTATTGATGGAGTCACTGGCCAATCTCCAAAGGACAAGGCCCACAAACTTCCTCTGCCTACCCCAGACTATAAAGTCATTGCCCAGCCAGGGCCTGTGCCACTTCCCCTGCCTGCCCTCACTATGGTGGTGCAGGTGAATTTGGCCTGACACCCACCAATCCCAATAAAAAACTATCTGCACCTGAACGTTTGGTGCCAAATACCCATGTTTTTCCCGATGTTTATAACAACTGCTTAATTTCCAAAGTCAAAAAGTTAAAACATCAAATGAGGGGCTGGAGTGGTGGCTCAGCAGTTACAGTACTTGCCCGATATGCACAAGTACACAGGTTCAAATCCTAGTACCTTTGTACACAATTAATTGTCAGAACAACGAAAGCCATGTGAAAAACTCAATAAAAATTCATTCTCCCCCCTCTCTCTCACTGTCACTCTCTCTTTAAAAAAAATCAAATGATAAGTAAATTCCAATACTCTTAATGTCTTAAATTTCATAAGGTGACATACATTTGGGCTTACTAAATGTGCTTTTATAGATTGGTAACTAAAAAATATAATTTAAGATTGCTTTTTTCTGGGTCTTCACTGAAAGCAAGATTATTAAGAATTAAAATTCTAACAGATATAATTCTATAAGCAAAGATACAAAAGATTTCAGTTGTGTATCTATTAAAGTACTGTAAATAGCATAAAGTATTTGATCTTATTAAGAGAAGTAATTGAAAAGACTCAGTAATTTTGTAAAGATTGTTTCAAAATATAAGTTTATACAAGACAGTTATAGGTATGGATATTAGAATGAAAGAAATGTTTCTGGATGAGAAAACAAGTTAGTATCTAAGTTGCAGAGGGTTTGTGGAGGGTAACTTTCAAAAGTTTGTGTGGTATTAAGTTAAATATAATTGGAACAATAATTTAAAATTGTTTAAGGTTTCTCCTAAGTGCAAATATTAATGTACTGCTATAACAAGGGTTTCTTAAAACACTGATTTATTCTTATCAAGATAATTTCTTCTCTGTTAGGTTTTATTACTTAGGAAAACTAAATCTTAAGGAAATTAAAGCTTGTACCTGTTTTAAAGTCTTTTAAATAATTCTTTCGTAACTAATGAAGTAAACAACTGTTTGGGGGTTAATATAGTTGATACCTTAATGTATAACTAAAAATACATTTAAGACCTAAATGTTTATCTAAACCTTGTTTAAGTTTTATATAAATCTATAAAATAAAAATTTATGTAGCATTACAGGCAAGATAACCAATAAGTATTCTCTTTTACACATTTAACTTAATATAAAAGGCCTACTGACATTTCACATTTTCTGCAAAGGTTAAACTAGGTTAATATAAGGACATCAATGTAACTGTGATGATATTACTGGCTTCTTTGTGTATTAGATGTGTTCATGTCCTCCAAGTGTATAAATCTTTTAAGGTATAAAACTTAGGAGAGTATTTTGCCAAGCTGGTGTTTCCAAACTAAAGTTGTTTGTAACAATGGTCTCCTTCAGGTTTATATGGAAACAATAAATTTAATTAGGGATTTATTTATGTCATTTAATACTTTGTAAGGGGATAAGAATAACCTGACTCTCTACACTGGGGTAAAAATTTAACTGTATTTTTGGAAAGTAATAAGGAGAGCCTAATTTATTTAAAGATTAGCAACGTGGAACACAAAGCCATTTTGCTACCCTTTCCACAGAAAGGAGCCCTTTTGGCTTTTGTTTGATTCATGCTTGAGATATAAGGCTGTGTGTTAACTAACATTTACATAGTCTCAGGAAAACCCTACTGTCTTTCTGGAGAAACTCAGGGAGGCATTGAGAAAACACATCATAGACCCTGAGTCCACAGAGTGCTGTATAATTTCAAAGAACAAATTTATCACTCAGATGGCCCCAGACATTGGGAGGAAGTTACAAAGTGGGTTTATGGCCCTGATCAATCTTTAGATAACATTCTCCTAGCTTGCAACCTCCATCTTTTACAACAGAGATCAGGAAAAGAGGAAAGAAAGGGAACATAGAGACTGGAAAAAGCTGAGGCACTGGTTACGGCCCTGCAAGGAGTAAGATTCCAGGATGATAAAGGAAAGAAATGGAAGGGACCCCCAAGGCACAAAAAGGGCTTACTTCCATTGTGAAAAAGGGAGACATTACCAGCGGGAATCCACAGGCCGAGCGACCACCACTAAGGCCCTATCCTCTCTGTCAAGACAATCACCGGAGGAATAAATGTCCCTCAGGTCCAGAGTTACATACTCAGGCCTGATGGGGCTGAGGTCAGCTTTAATGGCTCCCGTGACTCCTGTCACCACACATGAGCCCCAGGTATGCTTCTCCATAGGGAGCCAAACGGTCAGTTTCCTCTTGGACACTGACTCTAGCCTTTCCATACTTGTCTCTTACCCTGGATCCCCCTCCTCTAATACAGTGATGGTACAAGTAGTGTCTGGAGGGCCTGTAACTAGGAACCTGACTCTCTCACTAAGCTGTAAATGCATTCCTGATAGTCCCATAGTGTCCTACCCCTTAGAAGGGAGAGATTTACTTTCAAAGATTCAGGCTTCCATCATGATAAGTCTAGGGCTCCTGGGACCACTATGCTTGCTGCTATTAAAATGTGATATAAACCCTGAAGTATGGGCCACTAAAGGCAGAGCTGGGCAAGCAAAAGCTGCAGTTAAAATACTCCTATAAAGGATCCCTTTGTCTTTCCATACCAGAGGCAGTAACATGCCTATTTTAGGAGTCCAAAAACCATATGGGGAATGGCATCCACTCCAAGCCCTTAAGGTAATTAATGAAGCAGAAATTCTCCACTCTGTGATGTCTAATTCTTAAACTCTTTCATTTGAGATCCTAGAAACTGCTACTTAGTTACTGTATTAGATGTCTTTTTCTGTGCCACCCCTAGACTCTCAATCACCACACTTGTTTGTCTTTGAGGAGCCAAGTAACAGACTTGGTTCTTTCTCTCTTTGATGCAATGTTAATTTTCCTTCTGATATTTTTTTTAATATTTTAGTTCAGCTGATTTATTCCAGGTTAACCTCTGTTGAACTCCCAATGTGATGAAGATGGAGCCACCCACGAGCACTCCAGATGGCCTTTATCATGAACCCCCTAATTGACCCAAACATTCTTAGTAGGGAACCCAAACTGCTTGTCTTTCTTTGCCCCCTCTCAATCTGAAGTAGATATAGAATGGCCATTACCCAATTTATATTTTTAATCTTTTAGGGCGTTATAGTTGTATATAATGATTGGATCTGTTGTCACATACTCATAGATGCACACAATACAGCTATAAAAGTTGGTCAAAATCCCATCCCTCTGCACCTCTCAAACTCCCTCCTCCCATCCCCCGATCCCTTGCCTCTCTTCTGGGTCCTATATCTTTCCTAAAAAACCCAGTACAGTTACATAATTTTTATATACATAACTATAGTATATCCAGTGATATGCTTAGAAATGCTTGGAATATATCTTGCTTTTTCTCAGTTCCAACATTTGTTCTTCTCCTTCCTTCCTATTATCCCTTATTACTCTACTCATGGATTAGAACCATAGAACAAAACTGCAATATTTTAATATTTATGAGATACAGTTGCAAGATACTGCATAAGATATTTTAACAAGCTATACTGCATGCCTTTACAAAAACGTAAATGTTTAATCTAATTTCTCTTTTTTTAACAGCAGTAAAAGTTTCCTCATTTAGACAGGGGAATGAGACAGGAGGGAAAGTTAGGCTGTCAGTGTAGTTAGAATGTTCAAGTCAATTAATTAAGTTCTTTTCCTTTTAAGAAGATCAACTCAGGGGCTGGAGCAGTGGCTCAGCAGTTACAGCGCTTGCCCAGAATGCGAAAGTAGGCGAGTTTGAACCCCAGCACTATGTATACAATGAAGTTGTGGAGCAACGAAGGCCACATGAAAAACTAAATAAAAATTGTTTCTCTCTTTCTCTCTCTCTCTCTCTCTCTCACTGCCCCTCTCTCTTTGGGAAAAAAAAAAGGAAGATCAACTTGACACCCCCAATGGTAGTAAGGAAATGGTTCTGGTAAGAAAGGCACAACATTCTATTGATGCCTGAGGTGCAAACCAAAGACTGGACCCAACTAGAATTTCTCTGTGGCCAAGACCTAGGTTTGGGGGAAGGAAAAGGATGACCAATTAAAGGGAGAACATCCTATAAAAAGGGCAACCTAATTCCTCTTTGGCTCGGTCCCCTTCTCCCACTCTGGGGAAGTCTGCTCTTTTCCCTGTGCTTTGCTTTCTATTATTTTATCTGTCTACTCTACATTTTTTAAAAATTAACTCTTTCTCCCTCTCTCGCTTAAAAAAAAAAAACAACAGCCCAGTTGGAAGGGCTTTGGGGGATAACGAAGCCCACAGTAGTTACGTGCCAGTTCAGTCATGAAGTCAGTAGCTGATGGGGATGGAATCCCTCAGATCTTCTTATCCAATATTTTTCCCAGTAAATTACATGGCCTAGCACATAAATTGAAATTTTTTACCTCATAACAATTAGTGGAAGAATCCATTTTAATTTTTATTTTTTTATTTATGACAGCAAGCCTCTACCATGAAGTTTCATCCCCCAATCTTTTTTTTAATTTTTTTATTACTGCATTATAGCCATATACATTAGCTGGGTTCATTCTGACATATTCAGACATGATATAACAATTTGCTCCATTATAGTCCCCAGTACTTCCACTTTCCCTCCCCTTCTCCTTCCCCTGCTTTCCTTCCTCTGCTCTACTGGTCTTCCTTCTATTTATTTATTATTTTTTTTAATTGGTGCTGCACAGACATATATAAGGGTGGAATTCACTGTGGTAGATTTATACACGTGCACAGCATTGATTTCATTCTGCCGGGTCTTGCAAAATTGTCCAGGCTGCCTCTGACTCCCAAATAGCTGGAATTATAGGCGTGGGCCACAGTGCCCAGCTATTTCTCAATTTTTATATTGAATTTATGTCTACAAATTATTCAAAGGAGGTACTTTAAAGTAACCTTTCAAAGAATAACTGAGACTTATGCTCACATGATAAGCATACCAAGATACTGAGCGTTTTGAAACCATTCCGATTCCCATCTTTTATAAAAGGTGGACCAATGATGATTATAAAAACCATTCATGATAAAATGTGTTGTGTTACACTCTATTTCCTTAAAAATTTAAAAACTCAGAAAAACACCTTGTTGAAGAGAGTTTAAAATGACTGGAGACTGCTCTCTGAATAAAAATGTGTGATTATTCTTCCCAATAGTTTACAGAGATTTGGGGTGAATATATGAAGTTACTTATTGCACAAGAGGAAGACATATTACATGGTATTGATCTTGAAGATTTAAAGCAAGCAGGGCTGCCATACCTGTGGGTTAGAAATTCAAAGCAGAGTTGATAAAATGCTTATGCTTAAACTTTGATGAACCTGCAAGAAAGTAAAGAACACAGATTCAAAATGCATCATTGGGTGGAAAGGGAAAGAGGGAAATTTTTTCAGTCGTTTTTTGCTGTTGGCATTGCGGGGACACCATTTTATTGATGACAGAATGTAAAGTAAAAATGGTGCAAAACAGCAGCTGAGACATTCCTATTTTTTATGGCCAGCATTGTCAATTCATTGTGCTGTGTCATAGGAAAAGAAAGTGTGGGTCATAGCAGCCAACGCCTAAAAAATTCCTCAAGACAGAATCATGTGGTCTACCGGAGAAAAACCAAGGTCTGGCTTGAAGACAGGTGAGGTTTAATTGAGAAATGAAATAAATAGAGCATTGGTGGCTTATCCAAGATACCACACATAAGACCTGTATCACCAAGAGAAGTGAAGGCTTAATACCATGTTACCTGTTGACTTACTCTTTAAAGATCATCAAGCTTCACACAAGTGGCTGCACTGAGCACTTTTTCACCGATGATGAAATAAAAATTATCAAGGACTTGCAAAATCAACCCTCATCTCTGAAACTTATCTATGCTTCTGCGTTAGCAGTGAATTTGCTACATGTTGATTACATGGTTGTTCAAGCATCTATCCTTGTCCACAGTTTTGCTTGGAGGGGAGGTTAAAAGTCAGTCCTCAAAGAAGTCAGCATTGCTCTACTTGACATGTTTAAAAAGGAATGCTGACAATAAAATAACTAAATACCAAAATTTTAATTTTTTATTCAAGTTATTATAAATGCATATAAAACAACAATATGATATGCATTTGTTCTTAAACCAGCATTACCCCCACATTGCCCACACCCCTGTCTCTTGATTCTTCACCCCTACAAGCAATATAAATGCTTACATAGTGAATTTTCCAGAATTAAATGATTGTATAAGTGTTATTTGGATTCTCAGGGGGGTAAAGAGTATATACCAAATTTTTATCATTTTCTTCTTTGAGGAAATTCCCAAGGTGAACTTTTTAAAATATTGACAAGCACTAGAATGGCACAAAAAAAGGCTTGTGATGAAGCTTCAGTGTCGTCTGTGAACTCCTAGAAATAAATAAATTTCTCCAAGTAAAAAAATGCATTTAAAACCCAAAAGGCCTCAATAACCGCAATGTCTGGGTCAGACAGTGCTCGGCTTTATTAAATTTCTGATGTTATTCGGTTTGAATACAAACACCTCCTAGGTACTGATTTATTATAGATAGCTCTTCAAATGAACATATATTTTAGACATAACTGCGAATGTCAATTATCATCGTGCCATTCTCAGGCACAAAAACAATCCCAGTTCTTCTGGAAGCTACTTCAAGATAACTAACTCTCCAGTCATTTTTTTTTCCTTTTGCCTCTTCCAGTTAAAGGCATCAAGAGCCTCTGCAACAATCCTGGTAGGGAACTTTTTTTTCAACGTTCTGTCTGCTTTAAAATGCTAAAACGTAGAAGAAATCAAGACAGTATAAACGTATACATAGGTACCTATAGAAAAAATTGTTGCAAATTTGATTTTTTCCAAGTGCTTACACATGTGTCTTCATTTTTCATAATAACATTGTGGGGTAAAGAAGGGTGTTACTGGAAAACTCAAACTCAAAAGCTTGTCTTCCTTTTTCTCTCCGAATTCCCCTGCAGTCTGCCAGTGACGTCTGCTTGCTCCACTGTCAAGATGAACTAAGGGTTCAGATGCTTCTTACCACTTCCACAGCCTGCCTCCTCCTGAGAGGCACCCTCACCTCTCACCTGGATGCCTGCACTAACCTCCCAAGTGTGACCTTGTGTCAAGTCACTTCCCCAGTCGCTAAAGGGAATAATCATTTTAAAACGTGCCCCAGATCTTGCTGCTCTTCTCAGAACCATGCAATGGATGCCACTTCACTTAGGATAAAGACTCAGTGAGGCCCAACTACGACCAAGGCCCCTCTTGCTCAAGTCTTCTGTGTCTCTCCCCTCTGTCACCTTGCTACAGCCACCCTTGTCTGCATCCTGTTCTTCAAACACACAAGGATGTTCATGGTTCAGACCTTTCAAACTGGCTTTGAATCTTCCAGAACACTCTTGCCTCAAATATCCACATACCTTTCCTCCTCGTCGACTTGGACTGTGTTCGGTCCCCCCATTCTTGAGACTTATCCTGACCATCTGTTTAAAATTGCAATTCCCTTAACACTGCAGGCCCTCCTTGTCTTGATTCTTCCTTTTTTTTTTCTTCTTTTTTTTATTTATTCTTTTTATTTTTTTATGCCAAGATTGAACGCAGGAGCATTTAACCACTGAGCCACATCCCCCGTGCTTTTCAGTTTTTATTTCTGAAACAGAGTCTAAGTTGCTGAGGCTGGCTTCAAACCTTCAATCTTCCTGCCTCAGCCTCCCAAGTTGTGGGGATTACAGGTGTGCACCACCACACCCAGCTTGATTTCCATTTTCAAATAAAGACTTTAAGAGTTATGATTTGTTGTCTTCTCTTAAATCTCCCACCCTTGGTCTCTAATAGAATGGAAGCTCACAACGGAGGGATTTCTGTTGTTGATGCAGCCCCAGTACCTGAAACAGCAGACTTTCCACAACGGCCAAATAAATAACTGAATGGAAATGTACGTGAAGTACTCAATTGCACACTTTTATTGTTTGCTTTCCTGGTTGACCAGTGTAGAACAACTGTTAAGATCTGGGAACATCATTGCCTGGGACTGTTCTCATACCCAGTGAGCCAAGAAATGACAAAGGCCAGAACATCGAGTTCTCTGCAGCAGTCTATAAAAGCTCAACAGTTTAGGATTTTCAACGTGTGCAGAGTTTAGTCATGACCCCTAGACCAGAGAGTGTAAGAAAAAAGTCTCTATCTGCCCCACAGAGTAATGTCGGGAGGACTAAATACAATGGAAAGTGGTGGAAGATGTGGAGATTTCATTTAAGTTTAGGAGTCAGGTGAGACAGGAAATTGCCTGATACCCAGAACATGCTGCTACCACATGCCAAGAAAAGATGCAGAGATACTTCTTATCAAATAGTTTTGCCTTCACTTGTATTACCACAGAACCCTCAGCATCACAGCTGTGGGAAGATGGACCCTGGTAGCCATAATAAAAAGGCACCTTATGACCCAGCTATCCCACTCCTGGGTATCTTCCCAAAAGAGCTAGTATCAGCATATTATAGAGATACAGCTTCATCAATATTTATAGCAGCTCAATTTACTATAGCTAGATTATGGAACCAACCCAGATGCCCCTCACTCGACGAGTGGATTCAAAAACTTTGGTACATATATACAATGAAATACTACTTGGCTATTAGAGAAAACGATATTATGGCATTTGCAGCCAAACTGATGGAGATGGAAAAAATTATGCTGAGCGAAATACCCCAAGCTCAGAGATACAAGGTCCAAATGTTTTTTCTCATTTGTGGAAGCTAGAATACAATCAGAAACAGATAGATGGCTAACTAAGCCAATAATAACCTCAACATGTATGAATTTTTACACGATCAAGGGGAACCTTGCCTTGGATGCTGGGGGAACGTAAGGATGGGGGCATGGAGCGGGGGAAGGGAATAGGAAGGATATCAAAGAGACCAGAGGGAGGGAGTATGGGGAATCTAAACAGAGGGGTACCTCTGATTTCCATGAGAAGTCCAATTAACTTGGGGTTTAAGTAGGGGGGAACATGGAACCATGAGGAACCCAAGAGGGGAAAACATGGAATGGCATCAGCCTTGGCTTGTTCTGTCATTATACATTTATTACTGATTGCTTGATGATGAATCCCTCCCTAATTGTAAGACCATGCTTAACAAATTAAAAAAAAAGTTAGGGATATGGGCCACTATACCCATAACCACTGAAAACCAACAAAAGTACTCTACCGTTTATTAAACTATCCCAAATTTTTAAAAAGGAGGATAAAGAGAAAGAAACATCAGGATTGTATGCCTATAAATGATTCAGGGAACAATGCATTCTAATTAACATAGGGACCATATTTTAAGTTTCTCCAACTCATCTCTTGAAAATTTTAAAACAGAATTT
This sequence comes from Aplodontia rufa, assembly GCA_004027875.1. Classification (NCBI taxonomy): domain Eukaryota; kingdom Metazoa; phylum Chordata; class Mammalia; order Rodentia; family Aplodontiidae; genus Aplodontia; species Aplodontia rufa. The sequence goes on along the minus strand of PVKS010026292.1, from coordinate 14,680 downwards.
TCTAATGAACTCCCTTTATTTTTTTTCTTGAAGCTTAATAACAAAAATTATCATTTCCCTGAGGGAAATATCAGACCATTTCAAACCAGTTTTCTGACTGAAATAATGCTTAGAATCAAGGATGCTTTTTAACACTTAGAAAACACAATAAAATGAATTGTAACGCTACCAGAGGGCAATGCTACAAGTATTCACGTAAAGGTATGCCAGTCCTGATGGAAACAGTTCTAGTCTAGTACCAATATCTGAGGTAAACACATTATATTAGAAACCTTTATTTGTAAGGAATTTGTAGGCATAAAATCATTTCAGCATGTCACATGATTTTAGTCAACTACCTAAAAATTTACTCTACACTTAAGCTTGTCGCAAAGAAGGTACACCCTTTGACACCCTATTTGTCCAAAATATTGTCCTATCTTAAAATGTAAATACAATGCATAATTTTAACATGCGCCTGGCTACTTTAGCAACAAAATTCATCTTCCTCCACTTGGTCAGTTTGTATGCTCCAAATTATTCAAACAATGAATATTCCTAACCCCCTTAAAGACAAAATAATGTCTTTAAAGAAAGTTCTAATATAATCCAGTCTCAAAATGCAAACTTTCTGTAGTAGTAAAAATGTGTGAATATGGATGTTAGGTAGACTCAGGTTCAAGTTCCAGCTCTAACATTTCTATAACATGTGATATTTGGTGCAGTACCCAAGTAAGTCTTGGTTTCCTCATCTGTAACATAGGAATAATAAAGATCTAGCTAAATGACTTTTTTATGGTGATTATAAAAGAATATATGTAAATCATCATACATAGGAAGTGCTCAAAATAAATGGGAGCTATTGTTCATGTTCTAAAAAGAAATCATAGGTATATGCTAAAATACTCTGATAGCCTAGGAAAAAGGAAGAGGATATTCACACAAAAAGAACTTAATATCTATGAATGTTATTTTAACTTGATTTTTCCTTTCTTGTCTTGCTGCTATCAGTCCTCTGGAGATGCTGTCTCTGATGTGATCATGAGACTTCTTTCCAAAGGCTTCTCCTCATTCCCACCCTCATATCTCCACACACCTAATAAATTTGCCACCAGAGCAACCTCCCTAGTGTACATCTTGCTGATACTATAATTTCCCCTCAACTGTGCGTAATTTTCCATTACACACCAAATAAAATCTAGTATTTAAGGGTCTCCACAACTTCACATAAACGTTTTTTTCAGTCTGATCTCACCACCTAATCCACACACACCCTACACTCCAGTCAGTGTGGTCTCCTCATACTTCTAACTGTGTTGGGTGGAGAGACCATGAGTGCACCAAATGGTAAGGTAATGGGGTGAGCTATTCTGGGTACCCATTTCAAGACACAGATGTCTCAGTTCGGTAGCTATTTACAACTCATTTTCCCTCCATTGTTTCCTCTAAGTAGTGTTTTAAAGTCCACATCCCTTTTTGTCTTAGGGAACTGTGTATGTCCTTTAGAGACTGTGGTAGGATTAGGTGGTCTAAGTTTGGATGCCTGGAATTGAAGTGAACTTGATATTACTGGAAATAGGACACAAAGAGATCTAACGGAGACCTTTGGCCCAGGGTAAAAAGTAAAAGCAGCTCAATCTACCTACAGGAATTTGTCAGGATTCACAGAAAGGTACTGTGCATCAGAAAGTGCCAAATTGGAGGAAGAGGGCCCCCAATGAGAGCACAAAGGCCAAGCACACACTTCCAGACTGTGACCAAGATGACAGCAGCAGCCTTTCTCCTATCACTCACAGTGCAATGTTTGATTATCATTATTATGAAATATGAGTTTTGTTGTGTAACTTTAGGTTGAAATCTATGCAAAGAATACTGGATCTTCACTCATCAAAACCTAGGCTGAGGGGCTGGAGCAGTGGGTTAGCGGTTACAGTGCTTGCCTGACATGTGCGAGGACCTGGGTTCAAACCCCAGCACTACATACACAACTAAGTGTTGGGAAAGCAAAGGCCAGATAAAAATATAAAATTGATTTAAAAAAAACCAAAAACCTTGGCTGCTCACAGCAGCATCACTTGCTGCCATGGTGATAACAGCTCCAATAAAGTCTCAAAAACCTGAAAAGCTGATCAGCCTCTTGATTATTTGTGTTCCCTGGGAAACCAGGAAAAGTTTCAGCTGCTGAGAAAACACTCAGGCTGAGCCTGCCAGCCTCCCTGGGCTTGTCACATCCTGCCTTCTGCCTGTAATGTGCCCTGATAAAACCCTTCCCAGCCCTTTGATTCAGTTCAATGGCATCTTCTTCTCAGAGTTCCCCTTCATTCTCCTCTTCTTTTCCCAGCAGAAAGTGTTCTCTCTTTCAACTCCTGCAGTAGATTACAGCACAGTCTCACAGTTCTTTGTTCTCATATTATGGCCCATTTTATAATTGAATCAATCAAGGAAGGGGCAATTTTGATTTGCTTTGTAATTTTATTATTCCTCTACAGCTCCTAGTACAGACCCTTCTATACAGGAAGCATTCAGTAAACACTGGCTATAGAAGGAATCAAAACAAAATACGAATCTGCTTCCCAAGTCACTTCTTAGAAATAGGAAAGAAAACATTTAAAGTTAGACTTGAAGTCTGAGTAAAGGACAGTGGACAAATTAAAGGAAGAAATATAACAGGAAAGCATCTCTAGGCAAAAAAAATAAAATATAGGAACTAGAGCAAGGAAATCAAAAACAGCAAGGCATAGTTTGGAGACTACAATAAATTTACCATAGCTAGAGGGCAGCAATATTCACCCATACTTCAGAAAAGAGCAAGTATGATGTGCTTAAGAGAAATTGTGAAGAACATTTCTCATGGCAGGAAATGCTGGCACTGTGATCTGTCTCATATGCCTTCCTTGGATTAAAATTATCTTAATAAAGAAATTTACTTAAAAGAGCTTCCACCGTGACTATAAACATTGTGTTCTTGCTTCTTCTTATTCTCATCAAATAGAAAATCACAGGTAACACTTCTAAACCTCTAACCAGAAACCTAAAAGTTCTCTAAAATAGTTGGACCACAGCCTTCTTCAATATGCAAATAGGTTTTGACTTCCAAATATATTTACAAATCCATTCTCTAGAACTCAGAACACATGGAAAAGATGGTTAATTTCCCTAGTTCATACATGGTCTCAAGGTCTGGACTCACTGATTTTCTCTAGCCCTCTGTACTACCTCCCATTTTTCCCTCCTGTTTCAATTTTAAGCCCATACTCTTGTTGAATGTCATTCTCACACATACATTTCTCCAAAGCATCATTACCTATCTTCAATATTCTCAAAATACATAAAGATCTTGGCACACAAATTATTGTAAATGTTTAGTATCAGGAAGGTACTTCTAGCCCCCTTTTGCAGTTCAACAAATTATTGCCAAATAAAAGCCAAAGGTTTGATACCTCTGTCACTGAAATTTATCCATTAGTGGTGTTTTAATCAACTTTGTATCACTGTAACCAAAATTTGCAACAAAAACAATGTAGAAGAGGAAGCTTTCATTTTGGCTCATAGGTTCAGAGGTTCAATCCACAATATGCTGACTCAGCTCTGGGTCTAAGGTGAGGCAGAACATCAAGGGTGTGGTGGAGGAAAGTTGCTTAGGACATGGCAATCAGGAAGCAGAAAGAGAACTCTACTTGCTAGGGACAAAACATAAACCCCAGAGTCACACCCCTAGTGGCCCATCTCCTCCACCCACACCCCACCTGCCCAGCTACCACCCAGTTAATGGGTTAATCCATTGATAAGGTTACATTTCTAACAATACAACCATTTCAACCCTGTTCATCCCTGCATTGTCTCACATGTGAGCTTTGGCGGATACTTTATATCCAAACCATAGCATTCTACTCATGGGTCCCAAAGCCTCATGCCCATCTCACAGTGCAAAATGTATTCAATCCATTTTCAAGAGTCCCCATAGTCTAAACAGTTTTGCCATTCCCAAAAGTCCAACTCCAAAATCTCATCTGAGACTCAAGTCAAATCCAAGGACTTTTCTCCTGAATAGATCAAAAGCAAGTCTCACACACATTCAATATATAATGACAAAAAGTCAACATTTCCATTCCACAAGGGAGAAACAGAGGCATAGAAAGAAAGGAAGGACCAAAGCAAGACTGAAACGCAGCTGGGCAAACAAGCTCTATAGCTCCACATCCAGAAACCAGGGCACACTGCACTGCGATGTTCTCTCCAAAGAGCTTGGGTAGTGCTGCCCATTTGGCCTTGCTGATGGCAGCACACATGGTCTCTCTGTTGGCTTGTCTCTGCTCAACTGCTGCAGCTTTTCTTGGCATACATCCCACATTACTGGCCTTACTTAGTCTTGGGGGTCTTCACTGCAGCTTCAGATTCATCTCACATCTTCACTTTCTCACCCTCTCAGGGGAAGTCTGCAGCAGCTCCAGCCCTGCTCCATTGTGCCTGGCTTCCCAGGCCTTCCTTTGAAATCTTGGTAGAAGCCTCCCTGACCCTGACCCCCTAACCCCAGCATCCTGCATTCCTGAAAAACCGGTTCCACATGCTTGATGACAAATCTTCTATCATCTTGAATAGCAGCCAAGTTTCCTAGGACCATGTCTGCAGGAGCCTCTGAGTGTCTGGGCAGCTGAGCACAGTGAAACAGCTTTCCAGGCCCTCTGTAGAAGCAGGGTGTCCCTATGGTAGGTCTCAAAGGAATTTTTACTTTCATACCTTGAGTCTGAGCTGCCTTGGTCTTGCTAATTCCTGATATGCCCTTAGGCCATCTTTCCTGTTGTTTCTGGGCAAAATACTTAGCATCTCCTTGGTGCTGTTATGTCTTTAACAACTATAACGTACTAGCCCTAGTTGTACTTGCAATTTTATAGCTAAACGGAAAGTTTTTCAAATCATTTTGCTTTGCTTTCTGCTCCCGATTATCACAGTAAATTTGAACAAAAGCTACCAGCAATCCCACGCCACCACTTCAAAGCTGTGCTGCCTGGAATTTTCCTCCACCAGCTTATTTAGCCCATCACCTTTTAAACGCAGCCTCACAGAAAGTCTCAGGACATGGAGAAAATGCGGAAAACTTCTTTGTCAAAACATAGCATAAATGCCCTATAGTCTAATATCCATCTGAGTCCTCTGAAACCTCATGAGTCCTCTCCTCTGAAACCTCATGAGACCTCTCTTTACTTTCCACAGTCCTGTTGACTTACTAGTCTTCTGAGCTCCCACCTGAGTCATCCAATCACTTCTGCCTACTTTTCAAAATTCCTTCCTCTGCAAAGCAGCTCCAAATGCCTTTGACCCACACGGTCAATGAAGGTACAGTGAGAACCCCACTTCTGGTACCAATTTCTGTTTTAGTAAGATTTGCATAACTGTGCCCCAAAAGACCCAACAAAATTACAACAAATTTACCTTACATATGTAACTTTTATATGTGATCTGGAATCAGGTAACCCTTGGTTCCATAAGGTAGGATGAGCGCTCCAAGAAGCTAAGCAGAGAAAGTTGGCTTTATAGGCAGAAAAAGATTGAAGAAAACAGATACATCAAACAAAAAGTGGACTGGTCATTTCAAAGTTGCTTTCTTTGTAGATTAAAACTGAACAGATATTCTTATTGCATTGACTCAGGTTGACTGGAATCTCCCACTTCTCAGGAAAACTGGCCCTTTTCAAAGTTCAGTTTATTTACATGGCACTTAGCTCAAATGACTCTACTCTGGTTTTCTGGTTCCCAGTGCAAGCGGCTAGTCCCAAAATATGGCTTCCCATAAACTTGTAGTATTTAATACTTTTCACCTGCTATAATGAATGACTTGCATGATAAATGATTTTTTGAATAAAGGAATTATAGCTGATACATGCTAGACAAAACTTAAAGTTTCAAAATAGGGTTTCCAGAAACAAAACTTTCATCCTGCCACATGGAAGCCATATTTCATTCCTCTTATACCTGCGACTTGGTGGTTTAAAGGAGCATTGACTTTTTTTTTTTCTTTTTTATTAATTCATTATAGTTGTACATAATGATGGGATTTTTGTCACTTATTCATAGATGCACACAATACAGCAATACAATTTGGTCATTATACCACCCAAAACCCCTCTACCTCCCTCCTCCCATCCCCCAATCCCTTGCCTCTCTTCTGGGTCCTATATTTTTCCTAAAATACCCAAGTACAGAGACATAATTCTTATACCTATGAAGAACATTTTTTCTATACAGGACTATAGTATATACAGTGACATACTTATACATGCTTGGAGTGTACCTTGCTTTATCTCAGTTCCAACATTTCCCCTTCTCCTCCCTTATTATTCTTTGATATATTTGACAATAGGATTAAACATTTACATTTTTGTGAAGGTATGTAGTATAGCTCATTCAAATATCTTATGCAGGATCTTGCAACTATATCTTATAAATATTAATATATTGCATTTCTGTACTATGGTTCCAGTATATGAGTTTATCTACCTTTCCCCCAAGCCTGGGTTTAGAGGCGCATTGACTTTTGCTTCATGTTGCTATTTCACTCTCAGTAATTTTCAAGATTAAAAAAAAAAACTGCTTAATTAAATTTAGAACCAGTTTTCATGATAAGATGCTTCCTTCCTTGAAGTTTTAAATCAACTTCCCAGCCCTTTATTACATAATATCATTTTTTGCTTGGAAAACTCCACTTTCAAATTATATAAAATTACTTTCTTAAAACATTTTTAACTTTCTACCTGGCAAGGCAATTCATTTTCATTCAAGAAAGAAATAGTCTTTCATATATTTGATTTGTCAGCCAATCTTATATCATTTTTTTAAAATCACTATTTTGGAGGTAAATAAACCTTATTTAATAGGTGTAGCATTCACAAACAATTAATTTTACAAGTAGTAATAACATCTCAGTATCAACCATATGTACACTTAACAATGTAAATAGCTCTGTTTGTACATTTATGTTCAGATTTTCAAACATGTCCTTATTTGAAGGAGTTTTAGTAAAAACATAGCCTCCCTGGGATTTGTTAATAAATATTAAATCTATTCAATAATGCATCTTTATTAGTCTTTATATAATTTTAGCCTCATAATCAAAAGATGCAAAATTATTGATGAAGGTTATGTAGAACAATTGATTGAATATTACACAATTTTTGAATCTCAAATCTTCTACTTAATTACTAAGAGCTTATATAAAATGTCCTATCCAAAATCATTCTTACTCTTTTTATCCTAGTCCTTGGGACTCTGCTTCTGCACATATCTTTAAGAGAAAACTTGAGGCTAATTTGCATAATATCTTTTATTACTTTGAGGCATATAATAGTAATCAGTTCTAACAAAATTTCAGAGATATATTGAAGGAATTAATATTTTGTCTTATTTCAGGATGGGCATGGGTCTAATTGTCAGTCAAATCCTTGGCACTAACTCAAATGGAAAGACAAATAGCAACACATGCCTTCTTTTTTCTGTTCTGAACTAACTGCACACTTCTCTTCCTTTCTTATCTAGATACCCATTCTGGGCATCAATAACTGTTGATAGTCTTCCAACATAACATGATCCTACCAAGGCAGTTTCACCAGTAAAATGGAATAGTAATAGTTACCAAATCATTATTACACACGTAAAAAGGTTTCTAAATTCCAAGTATGAAAATAAAAAAACCAAGAAATACTTAGCAAATGATATACGTCTTCAACTCTTTCACTTTGATATGAAAATCTTGATATGTAATAGTTCAAAGAACATAATTATGATAATTTTGTTATTATGCCATAAGGTATGGATAAAATTCAACTTCCATTTCTGTTTCATCAGCTTTTTAAAATGAATACAGGGTCACTTCCTGATAATGATTTTATAAAATACAACTATCAAATTAAGAAATATTATACTTAATGAAGAATAACTGGAATTTAAGTCATAAGAATGCTAGTTATCATCATTAGCAGTAAACATTTCTTGTATGTATTAGCCAACACAGGTAAGAAATTGAAACTAAAAATATAAATTTTGAAATCAAAGAATGCAAACATATAATTATATATAGATGATACATAATATATCTGAAAATCCCAAGATAATTTATTTTAAAAAAATTAAAATAGTGGGACTGGAGACATGGCTCCATGGTAGAGCGCTTGCCTGGCATGTACAAGCACCTGGGTTCAATCCCCAGCACCATATTTACAACTAAGTGGATGAAAAACAAAAAAACTCATGAAAAAAAATTAGATCTTCCTCTAAAAAATAAAATAGTAATATGTCTTTAAGGAAACTGCTTACAAAATTAATATGGAAAACCTATACTTTTCCTTCACAGATATCTTTGTAACTTTCACATATAACATACTTCAAAAAAAAACCACTACCAAAATTAAACAATGAATTCATACAATAAAGAGAAGGGAGAATGTGGGGTATAATATAAAAAGCTTTATGAACATATTAAAAAAACAGATTTTTTTTAAATCAAGTTGTTTAGGAAGCAATTAAAATTAAGCACTAATGTGCATTTTCATAATAACCCCTAAAAGTTAACCAGCTACTTTCCTCTGGAATTCCTTTTCCCATACAGGAAGTAAAGAGGAGATCCTAGCTCTTCTCTGATATCTCGGACTCAAAATTCATTAGTCCCTTCTACAACACATCAGTTTCTCTCATTATTGTGTCATTATCTCAAATAAGGTCTTCTTGCCACAGAGATTCAAGAGTATGTTTACCTGATTAGAAACAGAGTAATAACTTTATTGAGCCCAGTCATAATTATCAAATCCCCCACTTCAACTCACCTTTTAGATAAAATCTTTAATGCCTATTTCCAACATTTCATTTAAGTGCTTTAGTTTTATTTCCTCACAATTGAACACAACTACAGATGGACAAGAGGACTCAGTTGAGGCTGGTTATGAGCTTGTGGTACATCTAAATATTTCAACCATTACTTCAATTTTAACTTATTTCAGGAAAGTTGTGCTTCTTATTTCGAGTATTAGCATTTTCATTTTTCACTTTCCCCACTCATTTTTTACAAAATAAAAAAACGGATAGTCAAGTATTTTCACAAATAGACCCCAAAATACCCAAAACGAAAAATTCAACTAGTGTCAATCAAGGAGACAGATCAGCATTTAAAATTGGTTGAGTTGTATGTTCATTAGCTGAGAGACGAAAATCCAAATTCAGCAACTGAAAAGCAGTTTAGAGGCATTATTACACCATATAATGAACCAATGTGCAAGTTATATCAGACAAATTAAACAAGGCAAGAATCTTTACAGAGACAAAAGGAAGAGATTTTAATTTTAAAATATTTATAATAGCAATTTGAACAGCTAAGAATTTAGGAATGAATTTTTCTAGTTATCTATTGCTGTACACTAAATGAACCATAATTTAGTGTTTTACAAAAACAAGAGTCATATTGTCATGATGGCTTATGGTCAGCCATGCAGAAAAGCTTCAGCTGGAAAATTCTGGTTTAGAATCTCTTTAAGGCTGTAGTCAGCAGCTGAAGCTGAAACAACAGGGCACAGGAACAACTGAGAGCTGACATTTCTGTCTTCTTGTGAGTGGTTTCTCCATATGCTAGTTTGGACTTCCTCACAAAATGGCAGTCTCAAGGCAACCACGCTGCTTCCAACACAGGTGAAGGGCTTACAAGTGAGCATTCCAGATGAAACAGTAAGTAATAAATAATAAAAAAGGAAAGGGACATCATGGTCTCACCTTGCACCTTGAAGGAAAGTAGAAGTCTTTTATGTTGTGAAAATCTGACCTCAGAAGAGCATCATTTCCACCACATTCTATAACAGTGAGTCACCAACTCACCCAGATTGAAAAGGAAGAGAATAAGACTTTATCAGTTAATGGGGACATGTCAAGATTCTACACAAGCATACGGCGTGGTAAAAAAAATTGCAACCATCTTTGGAAAAAATAATTAGCCAGCAAATTTACTGTGACACATGCAGAAACCACATGGAAAGCATTATCTAACCTTACAAAAGTCACTGCAAAAAGATTAATAACCATATGAAAAGATGCTTAACATCAGATGTCAATAAGGAATTTATAATGAGCAGCAATGGGATATACTACATGACCATTAGAATACCCAAAATCCAAAACTGACAATATTAAATGCTAAGATGTGGCACAAGAGCTCTTATTGTGATAGGAAAGGATAACCTCAAGGCCACTTTGAAAAGTACTTAGGCAGTTTCTTAGAAAATAAAATAGTTTTCAGAACTGGAGCGCTGGCTCAGCAGTTGGAGTATCTGCCTGGTATGTGCAAGAACTCTGGTTCAAACCCCATCACCACATACACAACTAGGTGTCAGGGAAGCAAAGGCCAGACGAAAAAATAGTTGATTCCTGTCTCTCTCTCTCTCTTCCTCTCTCTTAAAAAAAATACTCTTATCATATGATATAGTAATTGCTGAGAGCATATGGGAACTCTATATTTTTAGTTCAATTTTGCTGTGAACCTCAAACTGTTCTAAAAAAAAATCAAAGCATATTTAAAAGAGAAAGATATTGAGAAGATAGAGGCTTAACAGATGCTCTTGAGTGTGAAGATTATTTATCATAAAGATGCCATTATAGGGCTGGAGCAGTGGTTCAACGCACTTGCCTGCATGTGCAAGGACACGGGTTCAATCCCCAGCACCCAATCACAGCTAAGTGGAGGAAAAAATAAATAAATAATAAAAATAACTCCCTTTCTTTCTCTCAAGAAAGCAAAAAACAAGATGCTATTATATCCAAGATAAATTTATGAGCTTAACACAATCCCAATCTATAAACTCCAATGGGGGATTTTATTTTGAAACATGACACAATTTTAAAGTTAATCTTAAAGAGTAAAATGTTAAACCCGAGGACTTGATTAAACCATCAAACGCCTAAGGAAACTGCCAACTTTCTAGGATCAAAGAAATTAACTGAGAAAATGAACTTTGAAAATCTCTTTACTGTAACAAGCACTCACTCTATAAATATCAGCTCTTCTCACCATTGTTTGACCAAAATAATATATTATTACTCTCAATGCAAATCTCAAAGTGGAAAAGAGAACGAAAATGGTCCAAGCTCAAGCACCTGAGACCACTGTGTTCCTGGAGCAAAGAAAAAATAAGCAGCTTAGTAAGTAGAGGGAAAAGTAAAATTCAGAAGCCAGTTTTAAAAAACTAAGACCACATTTGTGTCCGAGGTATATGAGTCTGAAAAAAGGGTGAAGAGATGGTATATGAAAGGTATATGTCAGAGGACATTTTCTGGATCCTTTCCTTCTATTGGAAAGAGGGAATAAAATATGTGAACCTAATGTACGGGAGAAGGTTGCCACTGGACTAGAAATTTATCCCTGCTCCGGAGAGGGGACAGCACACATGCACTCAGATGCTGAGACTGTGACCAAACCTAGTCGATCAGAATCCTGGGAAACTGCACTCTTGCAAGCCCCTAAATGATGGCTCATCTCGAGAGAGTCTGGAAATCACTGCTGTATATAAACACGTGCATTTCACATATGAGAAAAACTGAGGTCCAAAGAAACGGAAAAACGTATCCAAGATCGAACAGTTCTCTTGGTGCATAATCAAGACTAACTTCCTTCCTTTCTTGTTTTCACTACACAAAATAAATCAATAAAGTGAAAGTGAGTTTTATAGAGTTATTAAAGATTATGCTACAACTACTTAGTCACTTGGACTTAATAGAGATAATCTAAATAAAAATTTCTAGCTTTTACAATTTACTGTGAAATATGACACAAAGTTCATAGTATTAAAACTTAAATTGAAAAGGAGCTACTTGGTTTGGAAACTCTTGAACTCCAGAAGCACAAATATAAACCATTTCCTACATTGTGTACAAGGAACTCAACTGAAGATTTCTGCTGAGCATTATTTGGCCCTATTTAAAAACAACATAAAGCAAGCTTAACTTCTGCTGTGCCATTTACCAAAACTTGCAGACTGGTTTAGGATACAATTTTCTGGTTAACATTATGATGTTCCTGAGATTTGGATTAAATTAGTGACTTTCACTGTCCCCCCAGTTCCATGTTAAATTCACTCCAAAGAATTACCTTCCCTATGGATGAAACACATGCATTCTCAACAAAATACTTTTAATGAAGAATCTGAGATGTATGAAATCTAAGCCCCTTCATACTAATAATTCTCTAGTTAGAACTTGGCAATACATCCTTCCAGGCACCACCAACACACTCTCAAAACAAATATGCAGAATGTTAATTTTATAGAAGTAGAAAGATACCCAACATGAAGGTAAGGTAGCTGAAGACACGTAGCATAAGGTATCTGAGAACCAAACTATCCATGCACTGAGCAGAAAAGTCAGTTTCTAAAAGAGGGAAATGGTGTGTGTGTGTGTGTGTTGTGCTGTTTGGTAATAACATAACCAAAATTTGCATCAACAGAGAGTTATGTGCCCCGCTATTAAAATAAATAAATAAACCAGGAAATCACCCAACTCTTTTGGAATCCATTACCAACATGATTCACACTCCACTCCAACACTCAACTGTCAGTCTACAGTGATCTTTTAACAGTAAGTTTCTTTTTAAAATAAAAAAAGAGAGAGAGGGAAATGAGAGAGACAGAGAAAGAAAGAAAGAATTTTATTTAGTTTTTCACATGGCCTTCGTTGCTCCAACACTTAATTGTATTTGTGGTGCTTAGGTTTGAACCCAGGTCCTCCTGCTTGCCAGGCAAGCACCGAAACTGCTGAGCCACTGCTCCAGCCCCAGCAGTAAGTTTCTTGATTTCAATTTTGTGATATGTGGAAAGCCCTATTTTTGAGCTATGAAAACTAATTCTCTTTTGTGACTAAAAGATAATTAATTAATTGTGACTTAAGATAATTAACTATGGGTGGTCTTTTGTGTAACTCTCCATGGACCATTACCCACATTTGTGACATAATGGCTGCAGTGGGCACACAAAGAGCATCTAAGCTTCCTGGAATGAGGATGTGGAAGGTGCGAGCAAGAGATTTGGAATCAAACAGCACCTGAGGGAATGGGCGACAGTGAAGCAAATATAAAAATCAAAACCCATTTTCTAGTATCAGAGCATTCTAGAAAGACCATGCAAGGCATCTGCTGGGAGCTGAGACACTGGCATTTCTGATCCAGGCCTTCGGCCCTCTTGCAAGCATAGATCATGACATCAGAATTCTTTGTTTTGCTTTATTGGTTCTATTTCTAGTTATACATAACATTAGGATTTATTTTGACATAATCATAGAAGCATGGAATATAATTTTTTCTAATTCAGTCTCCAGTACTTCCCCTTTCCCTTCCCTCCTCCCTCCCCATTCCCTTCCCTTTATTGTATGGATCTGCTATTTAGACTTCGTAGTGTCTTGCGTATGTATGTGATGGTGAGATTCACTGTTGTATATTCATATATGTACATAGCAAGGTTAGCTCAGATTCATTCCATCATATTTCCATATCTTGTATCTCCTCCCTTCCCTTCATTTCCCTTTATCTATTCCACTGATCTTTCTTCTGTCCTTTTCTATTTATTCATTCATATTGTTCTTACATATTGAAGGGATCCACTGCTACACATTCATATATGCATATGTATTGATAATGTAACTTGAGCCCAATCCACATCCAGTTAACTCTACCCCTTCATCCATTTCCCACTCTCTTTTCTCCAGTGTAGTTCCACCCATTACATATACAAATGTCCAAATACATGTCTATTAATTTTTTAATTTTCAAAATTTAAATGCCTGCATGAGTATTATTTGGCTTTTTTGGAGAGTCAAGCAGACTCAACAGCATTGATCACTCCCCTTTTCCCACCCTCTTTGCCCACCCTTTTTCCTCTCCCTGCTGCCAAGAGTTATAATTCTCACAGATTATGTGATACTTCGAATTTGGGGGAATCTAGTAAATCAACTTGTCTAACTTTCACCCTATCCTTGGTATTACTCTAACTTATGCAAATGAGATAAAACATTTGATCCTTAAGTCTCTGTGTTTGGCTTGTTTCCCTCAGAATAATTTTTTTTTAATTTTCCATTCATTTACTGAAAAAGCCATGATGTCATTGCTTCTAATAACTGAGTAGAACTCCATTGCATATATATATACCACAGTTTTTGGACCCATTCATCCAGTGAGGAGCATCTGGATTGATTCTATAATTTAGCTATTATAAATTGAGCTGCTATAAACACTGATGTACCTGTGGTCTTTGTAATATACTGATTCTCGCTCTTCTGGGAAAATATCCAGAAGTGGGACAGCTAGGTTGTACGGTTGTTCCATCCCTACTCTTTTTTTAATCATGACTTATTTTGGATTAGCTTCTGCTTATGAAAGAAAAGATTCAACCTTTTACTTTTGGGGACTAGGTTACTTCACTTGGCACAATAGTCTCCTTTACCAGCAAATGCTGTAAAGTCATTCTCCTTTATGGCTAAATAATACTGTACTGTATAAATATAACACAATTTATCTATTCATCTGTTGAAGGGCACTTAGGCTGGCTCCACAGCTTGGCTACTGTGAATTGTTCCGCTATAAGCAAGGATATGATTGCATCTCTGCAGTATGCTGATTTCTGACATTTTGGATATATATACCAAGGAGTGGGACATCTGGATCATATGGTAGATCCATTCCTAGTTT